>RCUC01101099.1:0-14760 GCA_003697995.1 Taxidea taxus jeffersonii | reverse complement strand
CCCCCCCCCATATGATATGTTAGAATCTTAATCCCCTGTAACTCAGAACATGATTTTATTTGGAGATAAGGCCTTTTGAGAGGTAATCAAGTTAAAATGAGGTCATCTGGGTGGGCACTAACCCAATATGTCTGATGTCCTTACCAAAAGGGGAAATTTGGACACAGACATAAACATGAACAGAGGGAAGACCACGTGAAGAGACAGGGAAAAGATGGCTATCTACCATCGAAGGAAAGAGGCCTGGATTCTTCCCTCACAGTCCTCAGAAGGAAGCAACCCAGTGATACCTTGATCTGGATCTTCTAGCCTCCAGAACTATGAGGCAATAAATTTCTGTTGTTTAAGCCACCCGGTTCTTGATTCTTTGTTGTGGCAGCCCTAACAAACACATACAATATATCAGCATGTGAAATGAAATGCTCTAACCCTAGCAGTTAAAAAAATGATTATTAAGGGGACACTTGGGTGGCTCAGTTGGTTGAGCAGTTGAGCGTCCAACTCTTGATTTAA
This sequence comes from Taxidea taxus jeffersonii, assembly GCA_003697995.1. Taxonomy (NCBI): domain Eukaryota; kingdom Metazoa; phylum Chordata; class Mammalia; order Carnivora; family Mustelidae; genus Taxidea; species Taxidea taxus. The sequence continues at coordinate 14,247 of RCUC01101099.1, read as the reverse complement.
GCTCACAGCCTGATCTCGGGGTCGTGAGATTGAACCATGCATCAGGCTGCATGCTCAGTGGAGAGTCTGCTTGAGATTCTTCCTCTGCCCCACCCCTCCAAAATAAATTTTTAAAAAAGGAAAAAAAAATCTATTAAGTTTGCTTAACCCCAGCAAAGACCATGAAACTTTATCTTAAACCGAGCATCTATATATTGAGCAGCTGTTGCTGTAGTAATGCTGTGTAACAAGCCGTTCCAAAACCCAATTGGCTTAAAAAGATAAGCATTTACCTCTCCCTCATGTATCTGCAGGTTGGGTGCAACTTAGTTGGGCAGGGTTGGACTTTTGACACAAGGCTGGAGGTTGAAAGTTGGCTTCAAATATGTTCTACATGTGTCCACATTCTCCTTGGGACAGAATCTATTCAGGAATTCATCTTATGGTGGATCATAGATGCCAAGAGTCCAGACAAACTACACAGACACTTTTAAAGCCTCTGCTTATATCAAGTCAACTCACTTATTGCCCAAAGCATGTTACATGGCCAAGCCCAAAGTCAGTGGGGTCAGGGGAATGTACTCCCTTCCAAGTCACAAATATGTTAACCTATATAGCTATATACATATAGCTATATAGGTTAACATATTTGTTATGAATTATAAATATTCTTAGAACTAAGCAAGTAAAGGCCACACTTTGGAAAAGACTGTTTCAGGAGTAGCTCTGGAAGCAAGATATTAAAGTTTGAAACCTGTGAAGGCAGATGGCACTTTCAGTGTGGCCAAAGGTTCCTTCAGTGGCTGGGCCTTCCAGAGTGTCTTTGTGATGCCTATTTAATGGCTCAGCATCAGGCTTCTCCCTTTCTGACTCATGTAACTGGCCAATGAAACCCAAGTGGGAGATTCTGGGAAAGCTTTTTTTTTTTCCTGATAAAAAGAGTAAATGTCACCAGCAATGTTCCCTTCCCCTTTCTTCTTGTCTTAAGTGTTGATTTGTTGCCTGGGGCTATGTAGTAACCATGAAAGAAAGGCCATGCCAAGCACAGAGACTATGTCCTACCTTCACTGAGCACTTGCAGCAGCACCCACAGGGGCTGGCCTCCAGTCCTCTAGTCATATGAGAAAATAACCACTAGTGGTTTAAGTCACTGTTGGTTGGGCAGCTCAATACCTTCCTAACTGATAAAATAAAAAATTATTAATAATATTTTTCATAATAATTCTAAGTCATGATAACCAGAAAAATAGGCACATTTCAGTGGAGTGAAATGAGATCTTAAAGGATCTTACACATTAGAATGAAAAAAGCTACTTACTAATAGTATTGGGTAACACTCCAAAGTAGTGACACAAAAGTTTTTTTTTTAAAGGTTTTATATATTTATTTGATAGAGACCACAAGTAGGCAGAGAGGCAAGCAGAGAGAGAGAGGAAGGGAAGCAGGCTACCCTCTGAGCAGAGAGCCCGATGCAGGGCTCCATCCCACAACCCTGGGATCATGACCCAAGCTGAAGGCAGCGGCTTTAACTCACTGAGCCACCCAGGTGCCCCGACACAAAAGTTTTTAAAGACTATATATATGTGGGGCGCCATGATGGCTCTGTGTGTTAAGCCTCTGTTTTGGGTTCGGGTCATGATCCCAGGGTTGTGGGATCAAGCCCCGCATCAGGCTTTCTGCTCAGTGGGGAGCCTGCTTCCCCCCTCTCTGTCTGCCTGCCTCTCTACCTACTTGTGATCTCTGTCTGTCAAATAAATAAATAAATAAATAAATAAAATCTTTTAAAAAAAGCCTATATAGATGAAAAATGGAGACTTATTAGTTCCTGTAATGAAATTGCAGGAAGGCTTGGATGGAACTTGGGGTTGACTAGATCTAGTGCCTCAAACTGTAGCAGGATTTTTGTCTCTCACCATTGTTCATCTCTGGTTCTTGATATCTGCCTCCATCTACGTGTAAGCCTCATTTTTGTCTTTCATGTGGTGGGTGGTCTTGGCTGCCTGTACACCAGGGTCATAAGGTTAAGGGATCCCGATGTCTTTACTTCCCATTTGGAAAATTTGCAGGACTTTGGTCTCACCTTAGTCATATCCTGCCTCCAGGACTTGGTGAGTGTGTATGGCTGGGGCAAGGGATAGGTATGTGAGAAGGGGTTACTGTGACAGGTGAGCCCTTTAGATTGCAGGCATTGGGAGTGGGGAGGTTCTTTACAGGAACTGAGATGAAGGACAAAGGGATGGTGTAGGACAAAAACAGACATTTATTGCACTGACTTGAGTTGTCCTTAGTTACCTTAATTCTTCAAATATCTTAAGGGTTCATAAGTCATATTAAGAGACTGAGGGATGCGTGAGTGACTCAGTCGGTTTAGTCTGACTTTTGATTTCTGCTCAAGTCATGATCTCAGGGTCATGGGACTAAGCCCTGTGTCGGGTTTCCTGCTCAGTGGGGAGTCTACTTGAGATTCTCTCCCTCCTTCCTCTGCCCCTCCCACACTGTGTTCTCTCTCTCTCCCTCAAGTAAATAGATAAATCTTTAAAAAAAGAGACCTGAGAAATTAAGAAGTCAATCAAATGTCATATAGGTATATAACTTTTTTCATTTTAACTCTGATTTAAAGTATGAGTGTTTATGTATGCCTTCCCCACTGTTGCATAGGCACACAGATTTAGAACTGCATAATATAAACCAGATTAACACCACAGCATAACTTGAATTTTGGAAGGACATGTCCTGAATTTTACAAGGATGACAACAACAAAAGTTCACCTTCCTCATCTTGAAATAGTCTTCCTCAGCTCTTCAGAGAACTGTAGCTTTTGTCTACCTTTCCAGAAAGGTGGAAAAACTTTGGTCCAGACTTAGGCAATGACCTGCTTAGACTGAAACCACAATTTTAAATGGCTTTCCTGTGTAGGTAAAAACTTCCTTTGGTTCTGAAGATAGATGAGATGGCACAGAGCCAACAGTTGATTTCTTTGTTTGCTAGAATGTAGAATGATTTGAAGTGAGCTGCACACATCTTTGTCACAGATGTCAGCTGGGTTTTGCCTCTGTAATCTCTTGCAGTCAGCCCTAGGATCAGCCATGTGTACTGCATTAGTAGCCTTACAGATTTTTATTCCCAGGTTTTATTTTGTGAAAGACATGGCTAATGGGCGGAGGAATATAAACATTCCTGTATGCTGGACCTTGGGAGAGCTAAATGACTTCCATCTTCCATTTTCTCTCTGGATAATTTTATTTTGGCGAAGGGGTAGCAACAGCACACCAGGAACTAAAGAAAACATTTTGGAATATTTCAATGGATAGATTATTTTAGTCTCACTTGTGTCAAGGCTCTTTTTGAAACCAAGCTCTAGGGGGAGAAGGCAGAGGGAGTGGTCACCCTCAAAAAATTCACTGCCTAATAAAATTCCCTACAGATAACATCCTCAGAGGATTTTAAGAGGCAAGTCTATGTTGACAGGAGAAACGTAACAGAGTGATTTTATTGGCCAAAGCAGATGGGGTGGGATCTGAACCTAGCCTCCTCTGGCCAGAGTGCAATTTCAGTTTCTATAATTAGTTGCAGGTGGAGCTCTTGTGTTGTTTAGGAGTCCACTGACATCTGTGTGCGAATTCCCACCACCCCCAGTTGGCATTTGGACTCAATAAGTGGTTTTGGCTTTGCAAGAATATAGAAAATTGTAAATCTATTTCACACACGCACGCACACACACACACACACACAGCTGCTCTAAAGGTCAGGTTCTGAAAGCTGTGGAAAGCATTTTCAAAAGTTAGGGAAGTAGGTTTTAGGCAGAGTGTGGGCATGTAGCCAAGAGCTAGGGCAGCTTGACAAACAGAAATCTGGCACGTGCAATTTCTTCTGTTTCTCTATGAAGCCGGCATTTGTTTATATCTTGGAAGTGATGTGCAGCGATTTTGTTTTCAGTGGGAATATTCTGGAGAGAAAAAGTACAGCTACTTCCTGTCTTATAAACCAATGGCTGGGCTTGTACTGTCTGGTTTGGCTATGTATACTGCTTAAGTTAATTTACTTGTTCTCAGGTGAGGGCAGTTTGCCTCCCAAGGGACATTTGGCAATGTCTGGAGACATTTTTCGCTGTCACTACCGGAAGGGGTGACATCCAGTGGGTAGAGACTAGGGATGTTGCTAAACAGCTCAAAGTGCATAGAATTGAGCTCTACCTTATCTGGCCAAGAATGTCAATACCTATAATGATGAGAAATCCTGAGTTAATTGGATGATTACTGTATCTTCATTTTTCTTAATACCTTGCCTACACTCAATTCTTTCACTTTGTGGAGTGATGATCAAAATGTATGTATTTGTGCAAAAATATTCATACGAAAGGTAAAAACCTGATTCAACATTGTGTGGGAAAGAATTAATTGTAAATTATGTCTTTTTTTTCTTTTAAAAAAAAATATTGACCTGGACTAGTAACCATGAATTTTCAAATACCTTGATTCTTTTGGAGGTGGATATTTGGTAAATAGAGATTAATCTTTTAAGGAAGTAGACAACCCTTTAAGGAAGTGGACTTTTTTTTTTTTAAGAGAGAGAGAGAGGGGAAGAGAGAAGGTGGGAGGGGCAGAAGAAGAGATAGAGAGAGAATCTTAAGCAGACTCCATACTCAATGCAGAGCCCAACACAGGGCTCGATCTCACAACCCTGAGTTCATGACCTGAGCTGAAATCAAGAGTCAGACACTTTAACTGACTGAGCCACTCAGGCACCCTGAAACCTATTTTTTAAACCATCATTTCCTTATAACTTTACTGGCTTTTTATGGTGTTTTTGACTATGTCTGACGTTGATCTTGGAAAGGAAAGGGAGAGAGAATAAGCATTTTTGAGTTCCTACTATATATCAATTTAGTAGTTGCTTTCCATGTGCATGAGCTCAACAGCCCTGCAAAACATGTGGCACCCCCATTTTATAGATGAGAAACAAGACAGATTAACTGGCCTGCCAGAGGCCTCACCCTTAGATAGAGCTGGAATTTGAATCTGAGGTATGCTTTAGCTTCAAAAGTGTCTTCTTTCTAGTGTCTTAATGAGAAAAACAATAGATTTGCTGGAAAACCAGGGAATTTGGTGTGGAAATGGAAGCCCTAATATAGAGTGGAAGTAGGAATGTACTGTTTGATGGTATCTCTCTCTCTCTTTTTTTTTTTTTTTGCTTGATGGTATCTTAAGGATGTTCTCAAGAAGTTATACAGGAAGAACAGAAAGCCAGAACAAGGAAGGGAGCATGTTGTCAAGAACAACAGAGGAGAGAAGGAAGCAGGAAAGACCAAATGCATTCTTGTCAATTACATGTGCCGAGGAGAATGCCAGAGGAAAACTCCTATCTTGGAAACCCACCCAGAAGGATGGGAGTAAGCAACTCCAGGGACTGGCTGGAAAATTAAAACTGCAGGTGGCAGAAGAATGAGAGAGATCATCTCTCAGAATGCTCATTAACGTTCTGGCATATCTGCTTAAGTGGTTATGACTTTGACAAATTCACTGGATCCATAAAGGCAGGGCTTCAGGAATGGGGAAATTCTTTATTACGGATTATTGTATCTAGTGAGGATGGTCTCATTAATTTAGATAGAATTCTTCCTGAACTTGCCTCTCTCTACAGGAATGTAAAGGTACATGGACAGCTTCCTGACCCAGTACTCCCCTCAACTGGGGCTCTAGGCATCCTTTTCAGGTGGTTTCTGACCTCATGGGAATGATTACACCTATTCAGAATTTGTCTTTGGATTGTTCTCAATCTTGTGTCTCCGAGTCAGATCTTGCCCTCTTGGGTCCCAGCATTCCTGGTTTCCACTTCTCCCAGCAACTTTCTCCTATGAAACTCTTCTTTGTCTTCTTTGAGAATCCAGCTCATTTTTTTTTAAAATAATTGATTCAGTCACCACTTATTTAAGGGAAAATGTAGTTCCAAGTAGCAGTGGCCCATTCAAACATGTTGAAGGGGAAAAGAAAGGGATATAGAAGAGTTCTTTTCAGGCCCTAAATGTAGGTAGAGCAGTCAGGTGTCCTGGGGGTTGGAATAGATAGTTGGAAAATAATCAGGAATACAAGGGCTCATTATTTTTGCTTCCTGTCTCTCTACTTTCTTTCTTGATACCTGTTTTTATATGCTGCTTATGAAAAAGTGGCCACTCAAGGAAAGCATCTTCTCCATTCAAGTGCTTAACTGAGACTGCCTAGAATTGCTTGGTTTCAATTTCAAATTCAGAGAACCAAAAATCTCATTGGCCCAGTGTGAATCCAGAGTTTGTGCTGGGTCCAGTCAGCTGTGCCCAAGGGAGTCAGGAGAAGCACAGTCTCTCAGCAGAATTATGGAAAGAATCTTTCTGAGAAAGGAGCATGGTGGGTGGATTCTCTAAGGAGGAAACATGAGGATAAGGTGGTAGGGAGGAAAGGACAGCCCTTGCTGGGAAATACCTTTGTGCAACACATAAATGGGAGCTTACCTTTTTTCAGTTTTTAAGAAGACCACAAGCAAAGAAAGGTAACTACTATCACCACTGTAGACAGCTGTCTGAAGAGCAACATCAGTAGCCTTTTGGGATCTCCTGACCTTCACATGCATGTTGCCAATCCCTACCTCTGATGATGCCCACTGGAGAAAGTCTAGGGGTGGTATTAACTGACAGCAGGATCAATTCATGCTGTCTTATCTTAGTGGACCCATGTGGTTTCTTTATATAATGTCAGATCACATCCTCTATGGAACTTTAAAAAATTCTCCACTTTTTATAAGCTCCTTTAGTCTTATTGAAGAATTGGGTCTCCAAAGTGGATGAGACTATGATGCCAGTTATAAACTTAAAGAACTAGGCGTGTTATAATCTGGCATCTTCTATTTTAAGTTATAACAGTTAGCTTGAGTTCTAAAAAGTATTGTCTCCTGAGCATATATTATCTAAAAAGGAATTGAATAAAATTAAAATTCACTGATTCGTCCCTTGGGTGAGCTTTCTGAAATATCCATGTAAAATAATATAGAAGTTCCCAAGGAGTTTCAGAACCAGAGAAATAAGTAAATATATGAGGTGGAGAGTTGGACAGTGCACATGATGACCAAATTTAGAAATTGCTCAAATTTAGAAATGCAGCAAATAATAAAGTTTGCTTTCTCAAATTTTTTAAACTTCTGTTTGTGATTTTTAACTTTGGTGAGCCATGTACTCTTTTAGAAGCCAATGAAAACTTTTATATCTTCTCTAGAAAAATGTGCATAACCTGAACTGTGCACAACATTTCACTTCCTTATCCCTACTCTAACCCCAAGGGCATCTGAGGATATTTAGGTAAAACCTCTGTCTAGATAATGCCATTTAATATTACATATTGCACATTTATTAGGAGTAAGTAGTTCCTAGTAGTTAATGAAATGAATGAGCTCTTGGTAACATGAGACATGTCTTTAGCTTGCTGCTCTTCAATTTTTGCTGAGAAGTAGGGGACATGTGCCAGGATTTTGATGAGTTAAAAGGTGTGTCCATTGGTAGGGTGGAAACTGATGGATGGATAGCACTACATTCACTAAATGTATTCAAGTATAATATCCTACAGTGATAGATTTTAGTCTACACTCAGGAATAAGTTATGACTGAAGAGTTTGTATGGTGTTGGGTGTCTTACTGAATATATGTTCACATATTTTCATTAAGGACTTTTAAGTTCATGGTGTTTGTCTTGGGGTTCCAAAATTCCCAGTTCACTGCAGATAATTGCTTCACTTTTTTTTTTTTCTGATTGCAAGTAAAATTGAACACTGCAGACTAAATTATGTTGTAGACATTTGTGATAGTGCAAGGAAAAAAAGGAATTTTGGAAGTTACCAAGTAAGGGTTATTGGGTACTTACTGTGTTCCCAGTAAAGACTAAGGGCTGAAGAAGACTATAAAGTGTAAGACACTCTTACTATCTTGGAAAATCATTAGAGGACCGTTTTTTTTTCTATGTGGAACATAACTAAGGAACATAGCAGTGATGTACCTTGACAGTTTACTCTACCTTGGAACTTTACTTGAGCATGAAATTTGGCCTAGGGAAGGAAGCTTCTTGCTCAGTTCTCTTTCTGAGAAGAGCCCTTGATGTGTGCTTTCTCTTCTTTAGAATCCTAGCCAGAGTCCAGGAGAGTGGGCACAGCATCTTTCCAACACCCAGATATTGTAGGGCTTCTGGAAGGGGTTGGGGAGGGGAAGTTGGAGAAAGTCTGGGCTCCTGCCTTTCTCAGGCGAGCATGTGAGCCTGTGAATCACTTTCCCATCTAGCACACCCACCTGACTACAATATGTTCCCTTGATAAGAATAAAAATGATCAGTATAGCTCGTAAAGCACTTCCTACGTATACCCTAAATGAAATAATGATATTTCAAACACTGTGCTGATGGGCTCACATATGGTATCTCATTTAATCCTCATGATGATCCTGTGAAGTAGGTACTGTTAATAATATCACTATTTTGGGATGCCTGGGTGGCTCAGTCGGTTAAGCAACTGCTGTCAGCTCAGGTCATGATCCTGGGGTTCTGGGATCGAGTCCTACATTGGTTTCCTTGCTCAGCAGGAGCCTGCTTCTTCCTCTGTCTGCTGCTTCCCCTCCTTGTGCTCTATCTCTCTCTCTGACAAATAAATAAACAAAATTAAAAAAAAATCACTATTTCATTTGCATGTAAGGCAAAGCTAGAAGAGAGATCACTTGTCCAAGGTTACAGTTAGTAAGTGGCAGAGTGGGAATTGAGCCCAGCCAGATTAACTCCCAATTTGGTCTCCAGTCAGTCAACACTGATTGTAGTATGGAGTGGCCAGCCATGTGTACACAAGGTGATCTTAGGACAGGTATGGACTCTGCATTACACAACTTAGAGGCCCAAGCCACTGGGCTTTACAATGAGAAAGTCATTGCCTTTCCAAATCTCATCTAGTACTTCTGATGAACTTCAGTAAGAAAGTCTCAACTTGGTACCAGTCTCGATCACCTTCCTAATACCTATTAGGTGTTTCCTGCTCTTACTGTAGGATGTGGAGTGACATTCCTAAATGATGCTTATATCATAATCTGGCAGCCCCAGTTTTACCCTTTGTATCTGATATGTGTCTGTTTAGAGTTTCTGTGAGCAGGCTGGTATTGTGGCCTTAGTGGGGGCTGACTTCTTGGGTCTTGCGTGACTGTCTTTGACAGTGGTTGAGAGCACCAGGTTTGGAGGTGGATTGCTTGGGTTCCATTTCCAATTGTGGGATTTCAGGCAACCTTATCTTTCTGAAACTGTTTCCCCACTTGTGAAATAAGTGTAATAACAGTACCTGCTCTAGGGGCAAATTTACTGCTAGTGGAGTTAATCTAATAGGACTTAAGTTTAATTGGATTAAATGAGAGAATTCATGTAAAAAATATTTAGCACCATGCTGACATGAGTAAATATCCAAATAATAGATGATGATGATGATGATAACCATGAGGGAAACCAATCTGAGGACAAAGGCATCACATGGGGGAAGTAGAGTGCTAAAAGAATGGTAGAGAAATGGAATCAGAGCCATATCTGAAGATTGTCCTGTCTCTGATTTTCCTTTAATTTGTATAAGTCAATTTGAGTTCAGGCTTTGTTACTAATAGCTCAATGCATCTTGACTGGATAGAGCCATGAATATTTAGGGCTCTCTGTTTAGAAGCTTTATAGTTACAAAAATGAGGAAGTCCCAGTTCCTGCCATGAGAACCTAGTCTAGCAGAGAAAATGCTGTACTCATAAAAACTTGTAAAAAAAAGACCCATAAAAAAGTGAAGAAATTTGTCCCTGCCATTCAAAGATATAATTAAGTTGATTAGGAGTCCAGAGAAGGAAAAGATGAAGGAAGACTTTATATAGAGAAGGTGACATTAGAGATAGTCCCTGAGGATGGACAACTATTCAAAATGGTTGGTGGGAGCAGGGGTTGGTTGTAGAGGGTCCAAGTTCTCAATGGAGGGAATGGCGGAGAAAAACTAGATGACTACAGATTTATTCATAAAGCCTAGATATGGAGATAGGGCAAAGTAGTAGCCCAAGTATTACACTTCTATCTAAAGCAGACAAAGATAATTTGGCCCTTGGAGATCACTTTTAAAATTTTTCTGATTTAAGTTTAAAGAGATGTTGCTATGGCACATAATAGGCACAGAGGCATATGTTGGGACAAACTGTATTTTGTTTCTATGGTTTTTGCTATATGTCCCTGGTTCTGTGAAATCCTCTGGGACTGCCATGGTATAGCACAAGGATGACTTTAAGAGCTCCACTATAATATATCGAAGGTCAAAAGGGAAATATGCTTATTATATACAGCAGAAGCTGTGGGTCTATTGGGTTGAGAATAGTTTAATTTTCCTTGGCTTAATTCTTTGATATCCCTTTTCTATTATTAATGTGTATGTGTGTGTGAGAGAGAGATAGAGAGAGAGAAGTTCTCCAAATTATCATTGTTGGATGTGTAAGTATTGTTATATTCCAAGGAAATACCAAATCACAATCTTGGGAACAGTTTTGTTGTTGTTGTTCTGTTCTTAGGGGTGGCTAGGAGAGTTTTCTTGACCGAGGTATTGACCTTTTTAGCTGAATCCAAGCCAGTTCATGTTGTTTTGCAGATGGCTGCTCTGGAAAATTTTGGGCCATAGCCAGACTTTTCTCATGCTTTTGGAAAAAAAAAAAGAATCACATTACATTTTCCTGGTAGGTTGAATTGAAATACTTTCTGCAGCATAAGATGGAAACTGTAAATTTTTGTATCACTATAGGGAGTAATAGAGAAAAAAAGATGAAGATAACTTCCCAGTAAAAGCTGTTGTCTGAACCCTTGGGAAAGGCAGACTCTCAAGTTGCCCAAGAAAGTTCACATGGCTTCCAGGTCTAGAAAATTCCGCACATTAATCCAACCTGCTAGAAAGCTGAGGACTCATAGGAAGTGTTTGACTGATTGATTTTTGTAATCTTTGGCCTGTTTTGCTAATCTTTGTCTACAGAATCCATCTGCTGCATTATCTCTGGCCAACATAATCTCTTACAGTGACACTTTAACAGTTTGTACCAAAGGAATGGTCTCTCAGACAAAGTTCTCTAACCCAAATCTCTCCATTGGCCTTAGATGTGTTTACCCATTTTCCACTAAAGGCGTCACTGGTGTCCCCAAGAGGGTCAAGCCAGATGATGATTGAATGGCTGAAATGGATCAAGTCAACAAATACAGAACTTCTACCATGTGCTAGGCTAGGTGCTGAATATATAATAATAGACAAAAATTCCTGCCTGTTTGGAGCTTCCATTCTAGTGGGGGAAACAAAAAGAGTTAGGTTTTGGGCTTGAGCCCCTGGGGAAGATGGAGGCCAAACAGGCTTTGTATGAGGGGAGATCAGGAGTTTGTTCTTTGATCATGTTTTGTTGCAAAGCTTCATTCATCCAAGTGGTGACACTAAGTAGGGATGTGGGTTTGGTGGAGTTGGCTGTCTTGTGGCCTCTGCTAGAACATTATGAAGGTGGTGAGAGTAGATATTGGGCTGTAGTGGGTTAGGAGTGGTAATGTTGATTTTTGTATTCTTTCTGCAGGTAGCTTGGCTTTGAATATGGTAACTGGAGGAGATGCAGAGTTTGGGGAATCTTCTCTTACCAATATGTGACGCATTTGACCATATTCTTACCATGCAGGGAATGGGCCAGTAGAGAAAGTGTTATTGGTGAAACAGTCTGACAGGGGAGGGAGAAGATGAGTTCAGCTGTGGGTGGATGGTGAGGTTTCCTCAAACCCAGGGAAGAGGTGGTCAGGAAAGGTCCAGATAAAGAGACAGTGGGTGTGGAGTAAAAAGATTAAACCTAAAGAGATTGCTTGGCTCAGTGAAAAGAGAATGCTCCAGACTAGGAATTAGCTTACATTTCACTTTGATGCCAAACAGGATGTGATTTTGGCCAAATCATCTCCTCTCTCTGAGTCCCAGTTTTCCCTGTTGCATCACTATGTTGAATAAAATGGTCTCAAAAACTCATATTGGCTAACACACGCCATAGGTCTAAGCTAAATTTTCAGGGAAATTAGGAGTGCCCCAGCGGCAAAAAAGAGTCATGTGTGTAATTTGATGGGAGTATGTGGCTAGGATGAGGCAGGTGTGGCTGAAATAGGCAAAGGAAGGGGTGCCTGGGTGGTGCCGTGTTTTAAGCGTCCAACTCTTGGTTTCAGCTCACTTCGTGATCTCAAGGTCATCAGATTGAGCCCCAGTTTGGGCTCCATGGTCAGTGGGCAGTCTACTTGAGATTATCTCTCTTTCTCTCCCTCTTTCCCTCTCTCCTGTATGCTCTTTCTTTCTCTCTCTCAGTAAAAGGGTGAATCTTAAAAAATAAAATAGGCAAAGGAAGACATGTTGGTGGTCAGTATGATGTGTTGGTGGTTTTATTCAGGTGCTGCTAATGGGGCAATTTGCTTCCTGTGGGATGACACAGCAAGCCCAATACTCTGCTTGGTGGAGACAGGAGCCACCAGTATGTCCCAGGAGACATTTTACAAGTAAAGGCTAATTTTACTTTTGCTGTTGATGGCGTTTCTCAGCTATACTAATTACCATCCTGATAGAAACACTGCAGAAATATACCCTGTGCTCCCAATAGTGCAGAGGAGTAAAGAGGTTGTTCTTAAATAATCCAAGAAGAGGTTTTATCTGTGGATTAAAGCTACAGTGCTTCCCCAGTCATAGTTTTCTTAGTGGAAGATGCTCTGGCTTAAACACAATTTCTATGTTTGCCTTACTCTTAGATTTCAGACTATGTGATCTATTTCCTATTCAACATCAATTGCAAATACAATTATTGTAGGAAGGAAAATGATAGTTATGAATTAAATGTTGTATCTTAGTTTTTTCTTTTTTTTTTTTTTTTTTTAAGATTTCATTTATTTGAGAGAGAGAGCATGAACAGGGTATGGGGTAGAGGGAGAAGCAGACTCCCTGCTAAGTAGGGAGCCCAGTGCAGGGCTTGATCCTGGGACTCTGGGACTCCAGGATCATGACCTGAGCTGATAACCAACTGAGCCACCAGCTGCCCCATGTATCTCAGTTTTTTAAAAAGGAATGTTATAAACTTGGGAATTAGGTTTTGCTTTCTCCCTCTTCTTCTTCCTTCTTTCTTTTTCCTTCTTCCTTCTTTCGCTTTATTCTTTAGTTCCTTAATAAATATCCGGCTGTCCCTCCATCCATTCATCTACTTGTTAAAATAATGTCCCTCAATATAGTAATTGTTTAATAAATAGCTGTTGAGTAAAATACACAAGTATATACCGAGCCAAGACCTCTTGGGCTTTGTGAAGTTAGGCGGCCTGGATCTAATCCTCACTCAGCCATAATTTGGCCGTGTGACCTTGGGAACTAGTTGCCAGCATTGTAAAACTGGAAGACTTCATGTAAAACCTGGATTTCTGATTTTTTCCAGCACTGGGCACATCTGGTAGCCCTGAACTGAGTGAGCTGGGACTGAGTGAGTTATTGCTTGCCTTAGCTGGGATGTTGTATCTCCAGGTTGCTCTGGTCTACCCCTTGGTTGACAGATTCTTAGTTTGAAGGTGAAATAGAGGACATTTTCAAATTCGAGATATTAATAAGATATGAACATCTTTTGGTATCAGAGACTTGGATGAAATCCTGACCCTCCTGTGAAAGAGGTGGCAGCATCATCGTAATTCTCCACCCAGGCTTGGGAATGGGACAGGACCTCCTTTCAATATTTGGGGAAGGAGAAATGGGTAAGGTGTGTCAGGCATTGGTTAATTCTTGAGAGTCGGAGGCAATTGACATGATTATGGGTGATGGTGGAAGTCTGGTACCTGGCCTGGAGAAAAAGGGATCATGTTTCCCAAATGACTGGAACAAAAAAGGAAGAGAGAAGTATCAAAATTCACCACAGATTAAGGGCTCGGCCTTTATGATAAGAAGGCAGACGCTGAGGCCCTTTTAGGGAACTTGCTTTGCAGGAGAGGCACTGCCTTTGTTTGCTTTTCTGATGACTTGGATTTCTACAGCTGCTCATGGTTCTTGAACTTCCTGGAAAAAGTACAGGCGATAGAATTGTGATGAAATCAGCATCCCAGCCCTATGTTTCCTAAGGACACTGTTGATTCCAATACTATTTAGCTTAATTCCAGCAGCTGGCTTAGATTTTATATAGGGATAGATATGACAAGGAGTGTAGAGTGTGTGTGTGTGTGTGTGTGTGTGTGTGTGTGTGTGTGTGT
>RCUC01101097.1:0-11759 GCA_003697995.1 Taxidea taxus jeffersonii | reverse complement strand
CAGCTGGAGGGGCAGGTGTCAGAAACACCTGCTGTGTGTGACCGGCCCAGACCCCTGTCCTCCTGTGGGCAGGCAGAGCCCACCGCCTCACTCCCTGCCGTCTTACCTCCTCCAGGGTCCGCTCTTCCTTCTCCTCCTGTGTCCATTCTTCGCCTCCAGCGGCACTCGGGCCAACTGTTGGCTCTGAAAAGAAACCTCTTTATAGCTCTCAGAGAGAAACCCAGTCATGTTCTATTTTTAATGGGTTTTAAATGTCTGCTCTACCAAAGAAAAGTCCTTGTAAAAAAGAAGCGAGCCGCCGGGACCTTCCCCGGGGACAGGAGTGTGGGCGGGCCGTGGGGAGCCGGGGGCAGAGGAAACCAGGTCTGGGCAACCTGGGGCTGGCCCCACGGGGCAGCGAACCTGGGGCTCCCCAGGGAGGCAGAGGAAAGTCCCGGAGCACCACCCTGCCTGGGGATGGGCGGCGGCTCCCTGCCTCAGTGCTTGTCCTTGTGGGAGGGCGGCAGGGAAGCCCCGGATGGGGGGCCCTCGCGGCGGGCTCGAGGGCCCCGCCAGCACGAAGGCCCCATGCCCCAGCCTCCCCCACAGGAAATCGCCTGAGGGGCGCCTGCCCTCGGCCTCGAGCGCCCGCCAAGCCGCTGTCCGGGCGGGAGGCCTGCGGGCCACACCTGCTTCCCCAGCTGCCCGGCTCCGCGGGACGGCGCAGGGGCCGTCCAGGCTCTCCCGGACCCCACCGGGCCCTGAGCTGTGGGGCCTCCCAGCCCCTGAACCTGTGCCTTCTGCTTACAGTTCTTCCCTTACGGGGACGCCTCCAAGTTCGCGCAGCACGCCTTCCGGACCTTCGACAAGAACGGCGACGGCACCATCGACTTCCGAGAGTTCATCTGCGCCCTGTCCATCACCTCGAGGGGCAGCTTCGAGCAGAAGCTGAACTGGGCCTTCAACATGTACGACCTGGACGGCGACGGCAAGATCACGCGGGTGGAGATGCTGGAGATCATAGAGGTGGGGGGCTCGGGGCGATGGGGAGCCCGGGGGTGGGGGGCAGGGCCGGGGCGGGGCCAGGACCCTCGGGGCTGGGGTGAGGGGTGGGGACGAGGGTGCGAGGCCTGGGCGGGGCGGGGAGGAGGGGGTCGGGGTGGTCCTGGGGGAACCTGGGTGCCCGGGGCGGGGAGGGGGGAGCCTCGGGGCGGGCCGGGCCGACCGGGCTTCAGTGGACCTCGCGGTGCTGCTGGACTTCGGGACGGGGGCCGGACGGTTCGGGCTCGGCCCAGGGCCGCAGGGCGCAGAAGGCAGACCCCCAGGACGAAGCTGTGGCGGGCCCTAGGCTGCGGCGACTTCTTTTCTTCCCTGCCTAGAGCCCGGGTAGTTGCGTGCCCGGCCTTGATTTGATTTCACCCGACCCCGGCAGGGCGGGAAAGGTCACAGGTCCAGGCCGCTGGGCCCTGACGCTGGGCGCAGAGGGTATCAGCAGACTTAGTTCTTCTGCCCTTGACTTAGCTCTGCTCTGCGGCACGTTCCCCTCTTCCTCATAACCAGCTTTCCCCTGGCGCGCATCTTGGCTCCTCTAACAGGCATCTTAAAAAGCTTTATTGAGTTATAATTTACAGACCGTAAGTTCACCCGTTTTAACTGTAAAACTAAATGATTTTTAGTAAATTTACCAAAGTATGCAGTCATCACCATAATCCGATTTTAGAACATTTTCATTCCCCCAGTAAGACCCCTCCTGCCACCTGCCAGTTCCTATTACAGACTCAGAAAACTGCACTCTTCTTTGTCTGTAGGGATTTGTGTCTCTGCACATACCATATAAACACAATCATACAATATAAATATATGGTCTTTCTGTCTGGCTTTTTTTTTTTTTAATTTAAGGATTTAGCAGTATTCTGTTCCTTTTTTTCCTAAAATAGTATTCAGTTGCACGGATCTGGCTTATTGTTCACCTGTCTACCAGGTGGCGAGTGCTGGTGTTGCCTCCGCTCCTTGGCCGTTGTTAAAAATGCTGCTAGGGGGACGCCTGGGTGGCTCAGTTGGTTAAGCGGCTGCCTTCGGCTCAGGTCATGATCCCAGCGTCCTGGGATCGAGTCCCACATCGGGCTCCTTGCTCAGCAGGGAGCCTGCTTCTCCCTCTGCCCCTGCCTGCCACTCTGTCTGCCTGTGCTCGCTCCTGCACTCTCTCTCTATCTGACAAATAAATAAATAAAATCTTAAAAAAAAAAAAATGCTGCTAGGAGCTGCTAGAAGTGGGCAATAGAAAGTTGTTTCTATTTAGGAAATTCCCACGTTGAGAATTACTTGTTTTCGGTTAATTGAACTGGATAGACGAATTCTTTAACTTATGAACAAACAGAGTCCCTGATCCACAGATCTCCCCACACTATCTTCCTTCTGGGCTAAAAGTGACTGGCCCGCCTTGGTTGATTGTCTTAGCCACCTGTAAGTTCCTTATGACAGTTGGGACCCCATTTTCTGTTTTCCTAAATCCGCAAGGACCAGCGCACTTCAAACCCAGAATGTTTAAAACTGAGCTCATCATTTTCCTCCTGAATCTTCTCATCCATTATTCTTGCTCCTACCACTTTTCTCCCCACTCCCTCCAGTCAGAAACCTGGAGTTGGATGAAAATTCTTTTATGCCCAATTAGTCACAAGACTCACACATATTTGATCATATCACCATCTTATTTAAAACGATTTCGGAGTCCTCTGAAGTAAATTTAAATTCTCTATCAGATCGTGGGAGAACTTTACACTCTGTTTCTGGTTTTCCCAAGGCTATCTATAAGATGGTAGGCACCGTGATCATGATGAAAATGAACGAGGACGGCCTCACCCCTGAGCAGCGAGTAGACAAGATTTTCAGCAAGATGGATAAGAACAAAGATGACCAGATTACACTGGATGAATTCAAAGAAGCTGCGAAGAGCGACCCTTCCATTGTATTACTTCTGCAGTGCGACATTCAGAAATGAGCTGAGGTCAATGTTATGGACTGCACAGAAGTCTCAATGTTCCATTCTGCAGCCACACACACAAACACACACACGCACACGCACGCACACACGCACACAGATATTGCTTGGACTACCTATCAATGGACTTGCTTCTTGTGTTTGAAACACTTGTGTGCATGAGAATGTCATTTGCTAATGAATTTTAAAAGCATATATTATAAAACAACCTGCCACAATGTGATATGTGTAACATCATTTCCTAAAGCCCCTTCTCCCCTCAAGCCTGGGCAGAAATGTGCTGCAAAGAGTTCTATGGTTTCTTGTTCATGTTTTGCTAATGCTCGTGTCTCCTTGATTACATGTTAGTAGCACTGAGCCCCCCATGGTAATGTAACGTAATATAGGCTGTGTCTCCGTTCTCCTGTAAAATAGTACTGGACAGGCCCATGGCGGGGCCTCGGCTCCTCTGGGTGGTCCACACTCAAGAGCCTGTGTTACCAGTGAACATAAATGTGCTACATTTGCATGCCTTTTAGGTTTGCCTTAATTCTTACCTCATCTGCATTCTATCAATCTGGAAAGAGCTATGTTGGAATTAATGCAGTATAAAACTTAAAAATCCTGCTAACTGACTCATTAATTAAATATATCTATCTCTATATACATATACACAAAGATATTATTTATTGAAAGTAAAAAAAAAAAAATCTGGAAGTGTATTGATTTCTGCTTGGATTTTCAAAGGCTTCCAAAGAGGTGGCAAAAGATGTCCCAAATAAATTTATAACATTTGAATTTTTCCTTCAATTCTTATTTCATAATTCTAAATCTGAAAGGGATGTTCATAATTATCAAGGGTCAGCTAGCAATGACTTACCAAATTTGCCTTGAAATACACATCTTTGGAATTCAGAGAATTAACAACCACAAAAGGAGAAAAAAAATACAACTTTCCAACTCTTAAACCTGGCCCTCAAAAGAGGGGCAATTAACATGGTATGTGAAGTTTCAATAAAACATAAAACTTGTTTGTTCTCAAAAAATGTTCATCGTATAGAATTAAGTTTCATCTCGATGTGCCTGGGTGCTAGAAACACGTCACCTTCTTCAGGGGCTGTGGAGGACATGCTGCCAGCTGAGATGTTTCCTCCCAAAGCACCTGTGGGAAAGAACACTTCTGTCTTTCCAAGTCAAAAGTATACTAGTTATTTTAATTTTTCTCTTTTTCTTTTTTAGAGAGAGAGTGGGGGAGGGGCAGAAGGGGAGAGAGAATCTGAAGCAGACTCCGTGCTGAGCCCTGAGTCCAACGTGGGCATCGATCTCATAACCCTGAGATCATGACCTGAGCCGAAACCAAGAGTTGGACGCTTAACTGACTGAGCCACCCAGGCATCCTGCTAATGGTTATTTTGAATGATGGGACAAAATTCTGACCCTTTTAAGCCTGAATAAGGCAGGCAGAAGAGATTCCCTCAAGAAGTCTAAGGACAGGTTGGTATTTTCAGAACACGTCTAGAGGAGCGCAGGTTTTTTCTACAGTGCTGTGCAACAGAACTTTCTATGATGATGGAAAGGTATATGTCTGCACTAGCTATGTGTAGCTATTGAACACTTCAATATGGCTAGTGTGACTGAGGAACTGAATTTTTCATTTTAACTAATTAAAATTTAGTGCTCCTGGGTGGCTCTGTCGGTTAAACATTCGACTCTAGATTACGGCTCAGGTCATGATCTCAGGGTCATGACAATGAGCCTCACGCTGGGCTCTGCACTTAGCAGGGAGTCTGCTTAAGATCCTCTCTCCCTCATCCTCTGCCCCTCCCCCACACCCTAAAAAATAATAAATGATAATTAATTTAAATTTGTCAAAGGTAGCCAATAGTTATAGTATCAGACAGGACAGTGGTATATTATTCACTTTTTATCAAGTGCTTTTTTTTTTTTTTTCCTAAATACTCTTCATCTGTCTTAGGATCATTAACTAAGACCAGAGCCCAGGGCCTAATGATCCCATGCATCCATTCAACAAGAAGCTGTGAGCAAGCACACCTCCCCACACACGCTCAGGACACCGACGGTACCTGAATCACTGATGGAACTGTCCCAAGGGTACTAGAATGTCCTTCCCCACGTGCTTGGTGAGTCCAACATGGGGGCAGGGAGAGATGGGAGATCTTTGGGGCCTCCGGATTTTCCCTGCCCCTAAGTGAGGTGTGGGGGGGAGTGTGAGGAGCTGGGGAGGCTCCTGGGAGTGGTACCCAGTTAAGTCAGACTCCGACACTGCATTCATAGCAGATCTTCACTGGTCACCTACGAGGCAACCAACACCGTCCTTATGGGGCAGACAGACAATAACCAAACAACACACACACACACACACACACCTGTGAGAACAATGAAGAACCATAAGCTCAGAAGGATGAGGGGTGATGGGATGTAGCAGTGGCGATTTGTGGTAGAGGGGTTAGGTGATATTTGAAGTAAGACCTGAATGAAGGAAGTGAATATTGAGGGCAATTATGGGTCCAGCAGACTAACTAGTACTTCTTTCTTCCTTTTTTTTTTAAAGATTGATTTTATTTATTTCAGAGAGAGAGAGAGAAAATGCACACGAGTGGGGTAAGGGGCAGAGGGAGAGAGAAATCTTCAAGCAGATTCCCCATTGAGCACGGAGCCTGAGAAGGGCCATTTCCCACAACCCAGGAGATCCCAACCTAAGCTGAAACCAAGAGCTGGATGCTCACCCAACTGAGCCACCCAGTGCCCCCCCAGTTCTTTTCATAAATAATATGTGGAGACTGGGCCAGCATGTGAGCATGGCACTGATAGTGCAGACTGGTGCCGGGGGACTGGCGAGCTGTCCAGGTACTTGGCTAGAATAAGGGGGCATGTGCCCTGAGAGGCGCACTCCCACTCCCGAGTATACTGCCCCAAGAGGCTCTCCCAGAAGGTCATGAGAGGACGTGTCCCAGGATGTCTGAGACAGCTCCTTGTGGGAACTGTAGGCAGTCTGCTGGTGCACTACTAGAGGACTAGGTAAGTAAAATGTGGTCAGTGCACCTTACGCGTACTACACGCTGGCTGGAGGCAAGAGACTGATGCATACACAACAACATGGACGTAACTTTTTATTCTTTTAAAGATTTTATTTATTTATTTGAGAGAGGGAGGGAGAGGGAGAGAGAGAGATCTTGAGCAGGGGAGGGCCAGAGGGAGAGGGAGAAGCAGACTCCCTGGGAGCAGGGAGCCCTATGCGGGACTCAATCCCAGGACCCTGAGATCATTACCTGAGCCGAAGGCAGACAGTTAACCGACTGAGCCACCCAGCACCCCAGACAAAGCTCTCTTAAATGCCAAATGGGGAAAACAGAAACATAATCTTAGGCACAGTATAACATGTATAAATGAAAAACTCATTCTCCCAGGAAGAACACCAAAGTCATGTAAAACGAAAGGAACCATCACATCAGAATCGTTTCTAGGGGTGGGTGGTGTAGTAATGGGGGAACAGTCCAGTTACTAGTGCGCCACAATAACTCCTCCCCAAACGTCGTGGCTACAAACAGAAACAATCATTTTGTTACTTCCCTGGTTTCGGAGTGTCAGGAGTTTGTGAGAGATTCCTGGGGGTGATTCCGGCTCCGGGTCTGGAGCAGCTGTGGTCTGGGCAGCCTCTTTCTTCCTGTGGTCTCAGGCCTCCTCCCCCCGGGCTAGTTTGTGCTTCTTCACAGGATGGTGGCCTCAGCACACACGACTTTCTTTTCTTTTTTTTTTTTAAAGTTTTATTTGGTAGAGGGAGGAGGAGAGCGTGTGCACAAGCAGGGGGAGCAGCAGGCAGAGGGAGAGGGAGAAGCAGGTTCCCGGCTGAGCAGAAAGCCCTGCCCAGGGCTTGCGGATCGCAGGACACTGGCATCACAACATGAGCGGAAGACAGACACCCAACCGGCTGAGCCACCCAGGCGCCCCGGCGCTCATGAGTTTTACGGTGGTTCAGACTCCGGCACAAGTACTCCAGCAAAGAGGTTGGAGGTCTCATAGATTTTTCTGACCTGACCTCAGGAAGTATCACTTCCACAGCATTTTACTGATGACAAGATAGTCACAGACCATCCATATTCAAGGGGGTTAGATTCCAATCTTGCTTTTTACAAGAGAATCCTACTGTTGGAAGACTTCGTGTTCCCTGTAACTCACTCTTCAGGAGTCTCTGGATGAACAATGCGAACTTCTTTCAAGAGGCCAGATGCTTATTTCCTCCACTTGGCTGGAAAGCATGTCAACAGGTAAAACACATGCTTAAACAGATGTCTTCAGAGAGCCTAAAGGCAAAGGATGGGTAGGGGAATAGCAAGAAACTGATAGTTAAAGAGCTCTAAATAAAGTAACATGGGTACCCTGAGGTCCTTTCTTGTTCTCCAATATTTTGGGCACACAATTCAGATTTTCCCCAGCATCTTGCTGGTGAAATATAATTTCCAGACTCCAAGTCACATTATTGTTTTCCATTCTTACACTCACCAGGGTGACCTTACCCCCACCTCCGCATCTTCCCTGTGAATGGCACACTCATTCTTGCACTTTTTGGGCCTCAGACCAATTACTTGATTTCTTGATTACTTGATTTCTCCTCCCTCTTCCCTCCATAGTATTCCCAGAAAATCCCACTTGAACGCTTTTACCTCCTTTACTTTGGCCCAAGCCACCATGACCTCTTACCTGGACCACTGCCAAGGCTTGCTCTCGTTGCCAGACTCCAATCCTAACCTAGTCTCACAGCAGCCAGAGATTATTAGGGTATGTTGACTAGACCAGGTCTGAAAACTTACTAGATGTCGAATGATTCTGCTTCCTTCTGCCTGACTCCGCACCTCATCCCCTCTGCTCACTGAGCTCTGCCAACATGGGCCCCACGACTCCTGGACATGAAGTCCATTCTCACGTATGGCCTTCGCCCTCGTGTCCTCTGCTTGGAACCCTTGCCCAGGTCTCCCCACAGCTCGTTCTCTTGCTCATTTCAGCTCTGCTTAGATATTACCTTCTGCAAAGTCTTCCCTCGACACTACTGAGACACCACCCCCTCCGCTAAACTCCTTACCCTGCTTTATCACACGCAGCAATTACTGTTCTCGGGAATTATGTACAGTAGATGTTTCCCTGAACTAGAATTTGAGCTCCTCGAGGGCATATTTGGTATTACTCACAGTAGTATTCCCCATACTTTAAATTGTTGCAAGCACGCACGTGGCAGGAACGTCATCATTTTTGAATGAATTAATATCTACATTCCTATACTTGACAACATCAGGCAGCAACAGCTTTCTTAAGCTTGCTGATCAATGAATATTCTCAGGCCCTGTTAGTTTCTGTGGAATCTACCCAGATGCCTTGGCCAAAATGCAATAGGTTAGGTGTCAACATTATAAATAATGAAGAAAACTTCATTTGCTGACTCAAGGAAATAGCTAATTTATATCCACATTACTTTACCACTCTTTAAAGAACAAAAGCTGTTCCTATTGAATACAATTTTGATGTATCTTCCCGTCCACAGTCACGAGGTATCAGTTACTGTTTAAACTTTTAGAACTCTAAATTTCAAACCAATTCTCTGGAAAATCCGAGTTGGTCAAAGTATAGGCATCTTTGTTGATGTATATAAAACAGTCCTGAATCCACTGGGACATGAGAACCTGGACTAACTCACAGGAAATCTGGATCACTTGGTCTCCAGCGCGGCTGGCGACACTCCTGATCGAGCTCGAGTCCCAGACAATAGTTACTCACTCAGAATCGCACCACTCTGGTCTCTGGACATCCTGAAGACGTGTGAGGTGAAGTGGGGAAGGCGGGGGGAAGCACTACTTGAGGACGGGATGGAGAGAAGTGAAAAGGCTTAAGAAAAAGGAAGGCAGTGCCTGAATCTTTAGTGTTGATCATCGGTTTGAGTAACTCTATTTCTAGGTTTACTACAACCCATCACATTTGTCATTTTGAGAACGGTCTTAATCATGTCCACCCCACAGGTTTGGGAAGGTAGCACTGAAGAGGCCAAGGGAACAGGTGTCCCTTGTTTCCTGGGATCTCATTACTCAGCTCAGTCCTGACTAAACCAGGGGCCAGGAACCCTCTGCATGATGTCGTGAAGTCACTCAATACATACACATTTCAAGTTTTATTTCTAGAAGTTGCACATATTTAAATAAAAAACTTTTCTCTTCTTTTACTCTAATTAGTGTTATTATTAATTAGAACATCAGCTGAAGATATTTTCACTTATGAGATAGTTGAAACCAAAACTTTGGGAGGCTAAAGCAATGAATCGTCTTCGACTCTCCACAAAAGGTGTCCGGATACCTGAGGATTGTTATTTTCCATTCTGTATTCAGAACTGTCATGTTCAAAAACTATCACAAAAATTCAGACACTAAAATTATTTAGCTAAAATGCATTTGGTATATTGTTTCATTTTTTATTTGAAAAAGCACATGTATGCTAAAAATTAATTTTGATACAAACTAGTTATAAACATACCTTTACAAGGTCAGACTTCGCATGGGTATGGGAGGTGTTTATTAACTTTCAGCATACATTACCTCTTTCTGTAAATTTTTAATTAGGAAAAGCACAGATTTTGGGGCTTCTCATTTGCCAACTGATCTCACTCTAAGGTTAATCAGACCCCCCCCCCCCACTAAAGTAAAAAACAAAATCCAGTTTTTCTCGGTAACAATAGAAGTGCTGCTGCTTTTACAATACTGTTTTTTTTTTCTTAAAATGCTTCCTTTTCAATTATATAAGTATTTATTGCTAGCAATACAGGGAATGCTTCTTGGATAGCCAAGTCTGTCTTAAAAATTTAGCACTTAGCCTGGTATCAAAGATAACATAGGCGGGAGTCTTATTCATGCCTTCTTTAAAAAAAAAAAAAAAGTCAATAAATACCATTTCCTACACTATGCTACATTTTATCATTCTAAGAAGCACACCCTTAACTCTATAATCAGGATGTGTCTTTAATGGTACAGATGTCAGCTCACCATCAACACACTGGCCTCTGGCTCTGCGCTGCTTTCCTGCTCCAGGGGGAGCCCCAGTTTTCCCAGCCCTTCTCCACAGCCTGGGTCCTCTCGGCTGAGCCTGAGCTGAGCCAAGAGCACTGGCCCGTGACCAGAGGGGTTTGAAACCTGGCAAGCAGGACAGGGTGTGGTGCTGTGCCACGATCCCACTGTGACACTGTGTGCTTAGTTGGGTGGACGAGAGTTAAAGGACCGAGAAAGGCTTCGGGTCAGGGCACTGGTGCTCCTTCCGAGTGCCATAGAGACAGCATCCGAAATTTGAATAAAATATGGTCATTAAAAGCACAGCCCAAACCCATAGTTGTATCTCTAATGATACAAAATGACATGTGCAGGAATTCTGAGCAATGTTGTATAGTCCTGTGCGGGTCCCTCATAATTAAGAAGCAAAACAGACAATAAATCCACTGCAAACTGGTCCCTGTCCACGACCGCCTGTGTGCCCCCACACCTGCAATGAGAATGTGATATTCTGGAAAACAAAACTAAATATAATCAGGTGCTCAAACTTTTATTGTAATTCTTACAAAATACCATAGAAATGAACCCAAACTAAACAGATATGTACATGTACATATGTACAAAATTTTACTTCTGAAAAGCAATCTATAAAAGTAGATGGCTAAAAAAAAGCAAACTTAAAAAAAGATTTAAAACCAATACTATGAAATTAATTTCCTCAAAGTAAAGTAACAGAAATTTTAAATTGCTGGTTATAGTAGCCTTTCTGGAGTTATTTACATATTTTATTGGGGCCAGATATATAAAGGAGTTTCTTTCATTTCAGATTATCTCCAGTTTCATTTTATTTCATCAAATACTCCGGAATCTGTTTCCCTTTACAAATCCTTCAACATGAGGACATGGTGCAGGGCACAGGAAGTTACAGATCAACTTCGGTCTTCTTCTTCCTCTTGACCCACAGGTCGGAAGGGCAATGTAGTTTGCCCTCTTTCGGGGTCAGACATTCGAAGGATTCTAATCAGTTTACTTGATGGAAGTGAACTAGAGGAAGCAAAAGTAATTACTCAGATTACTAGGAAAATTTCTTCACATTAAAAAAAATTCTACTGCTGACTATCTGGATTTCTAGGAGAAATATAATTTGCAATAAAGAAATAATTTGTTTTCATCTTGAAAATTTAACTTCCTGCTAAGTGCTGTGGGCTTTCAGTTTAGAAGAAAAAGAAAATGAGATTTATATCCCAGCTATTTCTAACTCTTATTCTTATTCTTGTCTAGCCAGGAAGCAGTTACCTGACTATTCTCAATCATTAACTTCATAAATTTCAATCCCCATAGGGTCAAGTGACCAGGTTAGAGGCAGTGACACAATGCCTGACACCTTGTATGTCCACAACCCCTGCTGACTGACTACAGAACAGAGCTCTTCAGTTAGAAAGACTAGCAGCAGTAAGTCACCAGAAGAGCCAAGACTAGGGAAATTATGAATTGTGTCTTTAGTCTAAACAGAATTACCAAAATTACTTTATTAGTTGGTCATGATAACCACAAAGGAACAGAGTCAAAATAGAAATAGTAACAATTCAATAATCATATTCACATCAACTTGCTTCTGTTATGGAAGGGAAATAACACAAACAAAATTTTAACTATTTAAAAAGGAAAAATTATCTTAAATCTCCTGACATTGGAACTGATTTTTCTTTTTATTGTTTTATGTATCTGCTTTTAAAAACTTGAGATTACAAGAGATTTTTTTT
>ML097178.1:53139-74268 GCA_003697995.1 Taxidea taxus jeffersonii | reverse complement strand
TCTCTGCCCACTTGTGATCTCTGTCTATCAAATAAATAAAATCTTTTTTTAAAAGCTTAAAAAAATAAAAAATAAATAAATAGAATCTTTTTTTAAAAGATACCAAAATAGAATTGTAGGCTTCTCTAAAAAGTTAATGTTGAGAGTAGCAGGGGCGCCTTGGTGGCTCAGTGGATTAAAGCCTCTGCCTTCAGCTCAGGTCATGAACCCAGGGTCCTGGGATCGAGCCCCACATTCTGCTTGTGATCTCTCTCTATCAAATAAATAAAATCTTTTTATTTTTTTTAAGATTTTATTTATTAGTTAGTTAGAGAGAGAGAGAGAGCGCACAGGCAGACAGAGAGGCAGGCAGAGGCAGAGGGAGGAGCAGGCTCCCTGCCGCAAGGAGCCCGATGTGGGACTCGATCCCAGGACGCTGGGATCATGACCTGAGCCGAAGGCAGCCCCTCAACCAACTGAGCCACCCAGGCGTCCCCTAAAATCTTTTTTAAAAAATGTTAAGAGTAGCATTCATACAACACTGCAACAATAACTGAAGTCCAGGCGTCTTACAGGACTCCTTTGTTAGGAATTACGTTTGTAAGGACAGTCTGTATTTTGTCCAAACCAGTTGGATATTCAGTAAAGTGAGAAGAATTCCTTCATGTATTTGGTGATTTGAGGAGTCTAAAGTATGTTCAATCAGCTGATATTTAGTAGACATACACTGTTTGATAACAGGACTGACCTCAACGTCTTGCAAGGATCAAATAAAATGAAGGCAAACTTAAAAAGCTAGGACCTCCAGAGAGCATAAAAATAAATTTTTTAGTAAATTTTCTATTGACATACATCATGCAGGGGTGCCTGGGTGGCTCAGTCAGTTAAGCATCTGCCTTCAGCTCAGGTCCTGATCTGGGGTTCTGGGATGGAGCCCCACATAGGGCTTCCTGTTCAGCAAGGAATCCCCTTCTCCCTCTTTGTCTGCCCCTTCCCTGGATGGTGCGCGCTCTCTCGCGCTCTCTCTCAAATATATACAATCTTTAAAAAATATATACATATAAATATATATATATGAGACAGAAACTGCAAAAGTCATATATGTACATGGAAACTTTTTTTAGAAGATTTTATTTATTTATTTATTTATTTGGCAGAGATCACACGTAAGCCTGGGGAGGGGGGACGCGTGGGGGAGGCTCCCTGCTGAGCAAAGGGGCACGATCCCAGAACCCTGAGATCATGACCTGAGCCGAAGACAGAGGCTTAATCCACCCAACCACCCAGGCTCCCCATGTAAACTATTTTTAAAAGATTCTGGAAAAGGGATTATTTTTCTATTCAGCAGGCTCATTTGAAGCAAGGGCCACAGGCTTTTGAAATAGATGACATCATCTTTTGAGGAGAGACACGAGGCAACTCCGGGCGGGATATGGGGCCTGACGTCATCTCACGGCAGATTCTTTCCCTGCCCACTTCTCCCGTCTGAGTAGATCGTCACTGCAACACGTAGGTGAATCTGGAATTAAGCAGCCCGGATTACCAAACCGCAGGCGAGAGGAGGTGGGACCTCAGTATGCGCCTGCGCACTGTTGGAAGTGAGGCACAATGCACCGCTTCTGGGGGCGGGACACCTGGCAACAGCATTTTAGGCGCGTGCGCAGAAGCCATCTCCACCCTGTGCCTGGTGGGAGGGGCAGGGTCTCACAGCGCCCTCTGCGCCTGCGCCGGGCCACAAGGTGGGGCCGCGGGCGCCCGAACTGTGGAGTGCGCACAGAGGTGGGGGGCAACGGTCAACCGTCGCCCTGAGGCGGGTGGCGGCGGGATGGCGTCGGCCTCTGGAGCCTCGGATTTGGCCGGCTCTGGAGCGCCCCCACCTGGCGGGGGAGCCCAGGCGGCGGCGGCGGCTGAGGAGGAGGAGCGAGAGGTGGTACGGGTCCGAGTCAAGGTGAGGCTGACAGTTGGTCGGCCGGCCCTCCTGGGGTGCCCAGGGGAGGGGAAGGCGGTGATTTTCTCAGGCCGGAGGGCGGGACCCGAAATTTGGGGTGTTAACCTGAGGGGCGAGGCTTGAGGACAGAGTGGTAGTGGTGGGGACAGGAGTGGGGGAGTGGGGGCTGGACCTGGAAATGCTGGGCAGGCCCTGACGACTTAGGGACTGAAAATGGAGGGGTAGGGGCCTGAAGAATGGATAGGTGGAGATCATGGGTAGAGAGGAGGGGCCATAGGGCTGGAGGAGGGGCCCTAAATAGTTGAGGGGGGGGCTGTTGGTGTCTTAAAGGAGGTGCTGAAGTCAATTAACATGTAGAGACATGTACCTATGTGCACATTTACCTATGTACACATTACCCGGGATGAGCTGACATGCTTATCGGGAAGACAGTTAAATCAATGAGATGCTTTGGACACTGGTGAATGTCGTGAGGAGATAACGAAAAAGCTTTTGAACTAGGGAGTTCCTTTAGCCAGGGTTGTAGCAGGAAGTCCCTAGAAAGGTATTGAAGGGGCAGAGACCCAGGTAAAAAAGATACACATACTCCTCCGTGTGTGTATCCAAGGAAGAGTGGAAGCAGAGAGAAGAGCAAGGGCAAAGGCTGGGAGGTGGGGATGAGCCTGGCATGTTCCCTTAGGTTCCCATATTGCTGGAGCAAGAGAGCAAGGGCAGGGGTGGGTAGGGGGTAAAACAATGAGGTAAAAGAGAAGCAGATTGTGAAGGGCCTCTGGCATGTGTTAAGAAAGCTGTTGCCATAGCTCCAGCAAGTGGTGATGGTGGCTCAGACTAGGGTGGTGGCACTCGAGTTGGTGAGATAGTAGATTCTGGAAAAAAGTAAACAGGTCACCTCAGGGTAATACAGGAAGCTCTAAGGTAGAGGTTTAGGGATTCAGAAAAGAGATGGTACCTGAGCTCTGGGTGAGCCAGTTGGAAGAAAGTGGGAAGGACTTTCCAGACAGGGGGGATCAGCACAAGCAAAGTCCTGGAGCCAGGATGTGTTCAAAGTAACTTCCAGCAGTTTGGTAGCAGCAGAGTGTAAAGTTCAAAAAAGCTGACTGAAGAGAGGCTGGCCAGCGTCCTACAAGCCCACCTTCTGGGGACCCTGGGGTTGCCTCTGAAGAGATTTAAGCAGGGTAATATTGTTAAGTAGATGTGCTAAATTGATGCAGCATTGAGTATTGATTTAATGGGAGCCAGACTGGACTTGGTGATCCTGACAACCATCAGGACAAAGAAGAAGGATTGGTTGCTTGGACTATTGCAGTAGCCTCCTCCTCACTGGACTGCTGCTTTCTCCCTTGCCCCCCACAGCCTGTTCTCTTAAGAGCAGCTGGAAGGATCCTGTTAGATCCTAAGTCAGATCACATCCCTCCTCTGCACAGAACCCTCCAAGTCTTACCCCTCACTCAGAGCAAAAACCAAAGCCCATGACCCAGAACACCAGCCTCCATGTGCCCCTGCCCACAACTTGTCTGACCTTGTCTCCTATCTGTCACTCTACCTGCTTCAGTATGGTGATGTGGCCCCTGATGGCCCACTCTGTGTCTTATCTCCCCAGAAGTGTGAGAGCTTTTTGTCACCTGAGTTCCGCTCTTTCGCCGTCGACCCCCAGATCACCTCACTCGATGTATTACAGCACATCCTCATCCGAGCCTTTGATTTGAGTGGGTGAGTTATGGGATGCTGGGGGACCAACCATGGGGCCACCCACTTCAACAGTGGTTGTTTGGCTTTTTTGTTGTTGTTTGTTTCATTATTACAAATAATCCCACAGTGAACTGCCACATTTGCATATCTTAGAGTATTTGGGGAAATCTAGTCATAGGCTAAACTCCTAGCAGTGGTATTGCTGGACTAAAGGGTGTGTGCTTTTTAAAATTTCAATGGCTATTTCTAAAATGCTCTTCAGCTAGGTTTTTGCCAATTACAATCTCCCCAGCAGCATATAAAATGCCTCTTTCCCTAAGAAACACTGGTTACTAGAAAACATTGGAAAAGTTGCTGACCTGATAGATGAAAAGTGGTGTCTCTTGGGGACAGGTGTGGTGGTTATTTTGTTGTGGTTGTTATTTTGGAGGAATACAAGCACATGGTAACAAATTCAGAGAGTACAAAAGTGATGTCTACTTGGGATGTTTCCATGGTTACAATAGTTACACAGTGTTCTTCATCACATAGTTGCTGAAGTGTATCTGAAGAACAAATTCTTAGTTGTTAGTTGACTTTTTTGGGTAAACATTTTTTGTTGTGAAAAATAACGAACACACAGCTTGCTTTATTTTTTATGCAGTAAGAAAGCTGTTTTCTTCCCACTTCCATCCCTCAACTACTCTGTCACCCTCTCTAGAGGGGGGCAACATTTTAAGCTTTCATTGTGCCCTCTAGATACAAGCAGGTGTGTATCTGTTTCTGTGTTTGCGTAACAAAGCAGAAGTACACTGTCTGACCTCAGGCAGCCCGAAATCCTTGACTCTGTACCCAATACATAGTAGAGAGTTGTTCCACATCATCTCTGCCTTCCCTGGCTTTTCATGGAAACTGTCCCTGGGGCCTCCATGGCACTGGGAGCATTTGAGAGCTGCCACATTTCCTCTGTCTAGGAAGAAGAACTTTGGCATCAGCTACCTGGGCCGGGATCGGCTGGGGCAGGAAACTTACCTCTCACTCCTGTCTGACTGGGACCTCAGTACAGCCTTCGCCACTGCCTCCAAACCTTACCTGCAGCTGCGGGTAGACATTCGGCCCACCGAGGACAGTGAGTACCCAGCAGAGCCCTGGGGGCCCTGCTCTGGGACCCACCCTTTCCCCCATGGGATGACTCCACCCCTTACAGTACACTCCCTCACAGTGGCCTTGAGAGGAAGAAGGTGTCTGAGGTCCACATCCTGGCTTGGCCACTGGGCCCCAATTTCTTCACCTGTAAAGTAGAAATAATAGTACCTTGGGGCCATGATGAGGATTAAACAGGGAAATTCATGTAAAATCCCTGGAATGATACATGGCTGCGTAATGAATGCTCAAAAAATATTAGCTCTAGGGGCACCTGGGTGCCTCAGTCAGTTGAGCATCCAACTCTTGGTATCAGGGTTGTGAGATCGAGCCCTGTGTAGAGCTCTACGCTCCCTGCAGAATCTGCTTGAGATTCTCTCTGTCTGTCTCTCTTTCTCTCCCTTCCCCACTCCCCTCACTCTCTCTAAAATAAAAATATTAAAACAATATTAGCTCTAACAATTTATCATATTAGATTTACTATTATATAATTTAGTAATATAGAGTATAATTATATAATGCAGCATAACAATAGAAATGTAGTATTGTATCTTTCCATTATAATAACACATAACTATACAATGCTGATTATAATAATGATAGTTATATTCATTCATTCATTCATCCTGCACTCATAATCATTTGTTTGCACTCTTGCTCACTCATTCATTGTTCCCTTGATTTCTCAGCCACTTCCTCTCTTCTCATATTTGTTCCCTGACTCTTGTGTTGGTCCCTGGGAGCACACAGATAAATTAAGACATGGGCCCAAAAATTTGATTGCAAACCATATATTAGATGATAATATTGTCAGTGTTAAATGTCCTAGGTATGGTAATGGTATCACAGTTATTGAAGGAGGATCTCCTTGTTCTCAGGAAAAACACAGTTGAGTATTAAGGGGTGAAGTGTCATGATGTCTTCAAATAATTCAGCAAAAAGTAGTATGTATTTGGGCACCTGGGTGGCTCACTCAGTTAAGCGGCCAGCTCTTGATTTCAGCTCTGGTCATGATCTCAGGGTCCTGTGGTCAAGCCTCATGTCAGGCTTTACAATCTGTGGGGAGTCTGCTCAGGCATTCTCTCCCTCTGCCCCTCTGTCCGTTTGCGCTCGCATGCTCTCCCTCTCTCTCTGTCTCTGAAATAAGTAAATAAATCTTTTTAAAAAAATAATATGTATCTGGGGCACCTGGGTGGCTCAGTGGGTTAAGCCTCTGCCTTCGGCTTGGGTCATGATCTCAGGGTCCTGGGATGAAGCCCCGGGTCGGACTCTCTGCTCAGCGAGGAGCCTGCTTCCCCCCCCCCCCGCCTACTTGTGATCTCTCTCTGTCAAATAAATAAAATCTTTAATAATAACAATATGTATGGGGGCGCCTGGGTGGCTCAGTGGGTTAAAGCCGCTGCCTTCGGCTCGGGTCATGATCCCAGGGTCATGGGATCGAGCCCCACATCGGGCTCTCTGCTCTGCGGACAGCCTGCTTTCTCCTCTGTCTCTCTCTGCCTCTCTGCCTACTTGTGATCTCTGTCTATCAAATGAATAAATAAAATCTTTAAAAAATAATAATAATAATATGTATGTATACGGAGGGAGCAAGATGAAGCAAGTGTGGCAAAAAATATGAATGGTTAGGTGAGCTAGTTGAAGGATGTATGGGTATTCAATGAAATCATCTTTTTAATTTTATTATAGATTTGAGATTTAATTATTTATTCAACAGAGAGAGAAAGGGCACAAACAGGGAGGGCAGCAGGCAGAGGGAAAGGGAGAAGCAGGTTCCCCACTGAGGAGAGACCCCAATGTGGGGCTCCATCCCAGTACCCTAGGATCATGACCAGAGCTGAAGGCAGATGTTTAACCGATTGAGCCACCCAGGCACCCTTGAAATTTTTTAAAGTAAAATTTTGGGGGCTCCTGGGTGGCTCAGTTAAGCATCTGCCTTTGGCTCAGGTTATGATCTTGTGGTCCTAAGATCAAGCCCTGCCTTGGGCTCTGCACTCAGCGAGGAGTCTGCTTCTCCCTCTTCCTCTGCCCCTCCCCCATCCATGCCCCCCCTCCCTCTCTCTCTCTCAAACAAACAAAATCTTGGGGCATCTGGGTGGCTCAGTCAGTTGAGCATTCAGCTCTTGGTTTTGGCTCGGGTGATGGTCTCATGGGTCATGGGATCGAGCCCCACGTCCATCTCTATGCTCAGTGGGGAGTCTGCTGGAAGATTCTCTCCCTCTGTCCCTCCCTCCACTGTCTCTGTCCCTCTTTCTCTAAAATAAATAAATAAATCTTTTAAAAATAATAAAATCTTTAAAAATAAGTAATAAAATTAAATTAAAAGTTGTGGAGTGAAAGACATGGTTCCCAGCCTCAAGAAATTCACACGCCCATTTGGGATGACTGAGGTCTTTTATGGACGTCCTAGTAACATATAAATAGCTAACGTGTTGAACACTTAGAACTATTCTACACACATGATATTTATTCATTTGGTTGTCAAAATAACCTTACAGGGTAGGCATGACAGTTATCCCTATGTTATAGTTGAGGAAACCAAGGCTCAAGAGAGGGGAACAGAACTTGTGCATGTCACACAGACAGTAAGTGCAAGAGCAGGATTTGAACCTAGGTGGTGGCCGAACTAGCTCTAGATTCCTTGCTTTTAACCATTTGATTCTATGAAATCATGAGCTTGTTAAGATTGACAGCCTTGAGAAAAAGAGCAAGAGGTGGAGAGAGGGACAGAAAAACTGGAGTCAGGGAGAAAGATAGTGACAGAAATGGGCAGAGGGACAAATGGCAATGACAGGTAGCCAGAGACAGGAACTTCTGCCAGATTAGCCCTGGGTGCTTAGCTCAGTCACTTAACTAATTCCTGAAGCCTTGGTTTCCTCATCTGCAAAATAGACATGGAAGCACTGTTTCAGTAAAGAAATCAAATCTGCACAGCTAATGAACATGAAGAAAACCCCAGCTGCATAAGAACTGAGAGGACTGCAGGGACGCCTGGGTGGCTCAGTTGGTTTAGCCTCTGCCTTTGGCTCAGGTCATGATTTCAGGATTCTGGGATCAAGGCTTGAGTCTGTCTCCCTGCTCAGCGGGGAGTCTGCTTCTCTCCACCAAATAAATAAATAAAATCTTTTTTAAAAACTTAAATAAATAGGGGAATCGGGCTCTCTGCTCAGCAGGGAACCTGCTACCCCCCCAGCCTCTGCCTGCCTCTCTGCCTACTTGTGATCTGTCTGTCAAATAAATAAAATCTTTAAAAAAAAAATAAAAACAACTGAGAGGGATGCAAGTAAAGCAGAGAGATGGACCCTTCTCAATTTGGCAAAAAGACATTTAAACATTTTTTTTTTGTTTAGAGAATCAACTTTTCAGTTATTGATGAGTCTGCTCTTTTCCTACTGTTGTCTCCTTTACCACATTCCTGCATTTGGTAAACAAACCTGTTTCTGAATTCCTGGTTTTCTTACAGTTGATCTCTTTGTTATTTTTTTTAAGATCTTATTTATTTGACAGAGAGAGACACTGTGAGAGAGGGAACACAAGCAGGGGGAGAGGGAGAAGCAGGCTTCCTGCTGAGCAGGGGACCCGATGGCCCGGCTTGATCCCAGGACCCTGGGATCATGAACTGAGCCAAAGGCAGACGCTAAATAGACTGGGCCACCCAGGTGCCCCACACTGTGCCTAATCTTGGTTCCCTACCCTTTTGCCTTGCAGGAACCACTTTGATTAGCTTGATGTATAATTTTGTAGCTCCTTTACTTATTCGTACACACACACACATATTCGCCCACATATAAACATAAGTATAGGGGCGTCTGGGTGGCTCAGTGGGTTAAAGCCTCTGCCTTCGGCTCAGGTCATGATCCCAGGGTCCTGGGAGCAGCCCTGCATCGGGCTCTCTGCTCAGCAGGGAGCCTGATTCCTCCTCTCTCCCTCTCTGCCTGGCTCTCTGCCTACTTGTGATCTCTGTCAAATAAATAAATAAATCTTAAAAAAATAAGTATATTCCTGTTTGTACATATATACAAATGGTATGTGTTTAACACGAATGGTCTCAAACTATATGTTTATAAGTATCCAATAGATGGGGCTCTTGCTAGAAATATTATTAATGACGTTCTTATGACCATGTTCATGACTGTGAAAGCAACAGGCATGTTGTGACAACTTGGAAGGCCAGTCCCTCTTTCCGGTAAGAAGTCCATTTCTGCCACCTCTACAAATGGAAGATTAGCAAGCCTAGACCTTCCACCAATTTGTGCAGTTGTGATATAAATCCTCTTTCTGTCATATGGACTGCAAATATTTTTTCCCAGGTTATCTTTTGCTTTATGGCTTTGCTTACAATGTCTTTTTTTTTGTCCTACTGAAAACTAAAATTTGTATGCAGTCTTATACATAATACCTATCTCTTCCTTTATGATTTTTGAGTATCTCCCCTTACTTTGGAACATCTTCCCATCCCCAAGCTTATACAAATATTCTCCTGTTTTCCTCTAATGTGCTTGTTATTTTCTTTTTTTACATATAAATCTCTACTCTGTAAACATTATAATAAGTACACCTGGTTCTTTAAAAAAATGCCAGATAAACAGTCAGTTATGCCAGATCATTTATTAAAGAACCACCACGTTTACACTGATTTGAAATGACACTTTGATCATACACTGAGTTCCCATGTGTACTTAGCATTTATTTCTGGGCTGTTTACCGCATTCCACCAGTTGGCTCCATTTGTCTATTGCTGTGCTAACACCATATTTTTATCACAGTGGTTGTGTGGTTAATTTTAATAAGGCAAGCATTGCCATCCTCCCACTGTTCTTTTTCTTGGCTCTTTTTTTTCTTAACTGTTCTTAAATGTGAATTCTTCCGTACGATCCTTAAAATAATTTTTATCCAGTTCCAGGAAAAAACCCATTAGATTTCTGATTGGCATTACACAGAATTTATATATTAATTTAGGGTTTGGGAAGTTTGACAGTTTTATAGGAAAATGTAGTACACACAGCATCTATTATGTAATAGCACAAGCAGGGCCTGGGACAACACTCCATAATGAAACATTTGGATGCTTCTCCAGGGAAATGTGTACGCATTCACACTTAGTAGGTTATATAAAGACTGTATAGTCTTATGGCAGTTCAGATCAGACTTTGCCACTGGATGTTTGTGCTTGTAGAAATCCTTTGCCCATTCTATTCATGGGTTCTTTCTTTTTTAAATCAATGTAGAATGTCTTTCAGTTCCTGTAATACTTCTGGCATTGAGCAATGTTCTTCCTGACATTCACATGGCTGCGCTTGCTTTCTTTTTGTTGGTGTTCGCCAGGAATACCTTTAGGTTTCTTCAACTTTCAGCCTTTCTTTGTCACTTAGTTTTAGGTATGTCTCTCACAAAAACCCCATACCAGGATTTATGTTTTCTTAAATGATTGGCAGTGAAATCTTTCTCCTTGCGATCTCTCCCACCCTCCCAGGCCCTTGAAATGAAAGCTTTGGAACACTTTTAATTCTTACTTTTTACTCTGATCCCTAACCTTTAACTTCTGGGTTTTGGTTAGATAATAATTTCTTTCTATTTGTAGATAGATAGATAGAAATTTCTTTTTAAATTCCAGGCTATCATATTTTCCTTATAGTACATCACTTATGTTTCAGGAATCCCACAAATCACGGTACATTTGTCATTTCGTGTTTAATTATACATATTAAAAACTTGGGGACTGTTGCCATTTACCTTCCCTTTCACCTTCCCCCACTTGGAGCCCTGGTAGTCATTCAGTAGTCATTTGCTTAGAGAACTTTTTGTTCTCCAACAAAGTGCATGGCCATGTCGCATGTACTCCAGTGACCAAAAATGTCTTTCCTTCTCCATGATAGATGAGTACTCTCTTG
Source organism: Taxidea taxus jeffersonii (assembly GCA_003697995.1). NCBI lineage: Eukaryota > Metazoa > Chordata > Mammalia > Carnivora > Mustelidae > Taxidea > Taxidea taxus. The sequence continues at coordinate 63,639 of ML097178.1, read as the reverse complement.
GCTGGATGGGGGCCCTCGCATCTCAAGGCTTTCTTCTCAGTCAGTACTCCATGGGCATGGCAAGCCACTGTCTTCTTGCTTCCAGAATTGAGGAACCAAACTACTTGCATCTTAGGTCTCCAGGACTTGTCCTCCAGGTCTCTCTGCATTGTCACTCAAATCATTAAGCTCTAGCTCTGTACCTTGAATGGGTTCTTCTATTTGGTCTTTCAGACCATTAGTTTGACCGTCTTCCTTTTGCCTGTTAAGTGTTTTCATACTTTGTTTCCCAAGTACTACTCTGGCAGCTGTTGGGAGAGTAGAGAGAAGCAAAGAGGCAGTTTCAGGTGAGAGATGATGTGACTCAGACAGGTGACAAGGCAGAGAGGAGAGGAGAGGTGGAATTGAAGTGTGTTATGCATATGGAAGCCCTGGAGCTTAGTGAGTTTGGCCCTGGGAGTTGAGAGAGTGGGAGGTGGCAAGGATGTCTCACAGGTTTCTGGCTCAAGCAATTGAACAGATAGAGGATCAGAGGAGGAGGTCGTGTCCAGAGTGAACCTTGAGCTCTCTTTCTGTACTCCGGAGGCGCTCAGTGCTCTATGAGACACCCAAGGAGAGGCAGTGACATTCAGATATGGCCTAGGGTTTGCTCCTCCCTCACCGCTGTGGGAGAAGGTACAATGAATCCCATGGACAGGCTGCTTAGGGACAGCATGGGCCTGCAATGACAATGGCTTAAACAAGTCCAAGTTGATTTGTTTCATACAGTAGAGTTTGAAATCCACTGGGCATTGCTGTTGTCAGTTTAGCAGCTCTGGGACCCCAGGGCTAACATCTCTTAAATCTCAAACTTTCCTTCATGTGGCCACTGCCACTTCAGCCATCACATCACAGGTTGGGTGGGACAGGTGGGACAACCTTTTTTGTCATCATCTACAAAATTAAAATGATCATGGGGCGCCTGGGTGGCTCAGTGGGTTAAAGCCTCTGCCTTCGGCTCAGGTCATGATCCCAGGGTCCTGGGATCAAGCCTCACATTGGGCTCTCTGCTCAGCAGGTAGCCTGCTTCCTCCTCTCTCTCTCTCTCTGCCTGCCTCTCTGCCTACTTGCGATCTCTATCTGTCAAATAAATAAATAAAATCTTTTTTAAAAAATTAGAATGATCATGATAATCTGTACCAGTTGTGGGATGGAGACTAGCATGAATATAAGATTAAGAGTTTGGGCTCTCGAGCTTTGGGCCTGGGCTTCAAATTTAGTTCTCTCACTTACTAGCTATGATGCTGAAGGCAACTATCTCATATTGACTCATATTGACTGTGCCTATTTCCTTATCGAAAGAATGGTGTTAATAATGCCTAACTGGGGGCGCCTGGCTGGCTCAGTCAGTGGAGCATGTGACTCTTGATATTGGGGTTGTGAGTTTAAGCCCCATGTTGGGTGTGGCAGTTACTCAGAGATAAGTATCTTTAAGATAATAATAATAGTAATAGTAATAATAGTGCTGGGTGCCTGGGTGGCTCAGTTGGTTAAGCATCTGCCTTTAGCTCAGGTCATGATCTCCGGGTCTTGGAATCAAGCCCCGCATCAGGCGTTTGCTTCTCCCTCTTCCCCTGCCCCTTCTCCCCACTCATGCTTGCATCTCTCTCTCAAATAAATAATATCTTTTAAAAAAAATAGTGCCCAACTTAGAGGAAGGATGTGAATGTTAAATGAGTCCATACTTGCAAAGGGCTCAGAACACTTCCTGGCATAAAGTGAAGCCCTGTCACAGTCCTTGGCACGTAGTAAGTGCACAGTAACTCTTACTTTATCCCACTAAAATACTGCTTAGAGTCTGCTGAGCTGTTTTGTGGGACAGTTACCAAAAAAGAATTGTTCACAGTTTTATGTTTTACCTGATTTAGATGACATGGGAAGAGAGGGTGGGAGTTATTCACTAGCTGGTGGGTGTCCTAGCTTTGTTAGGAGAGGAACCCAGCCCTGAGTGTGGGCCTCTCACCCTCTTTCTGGTATCATGTCATTCTGTGTGCCTAGGCCCTCTGCTGGAAGACTGGGACATAATCAGCCCCAAGGATGTCATTGGCTCCGATGTGCTCCTGGCTGAGAAAAGGTCATCACTGACAACAGCTGCCCTGCCCTTCACGCAGTCCATCCTCTCTCAGGTGGTTTCAGGGACCCCTGTGGCCGGCTGCAGGGGGAGGGCAGTACCACGTGGCACCCCTGGTTCTGAGCATGCTGGCTGGCACCTTCCCATAGCCTGCCTAGCTGACTGGCAGCCTTTCTCCCACCTTCCTTCTCAGGTGGGCCGCACCTTGTCTAAAGTCCAGCAGGTGCTGAGCTGGTCATATGGGGAAGACGTCAAGCCTTTCAAGCCTCCCCTGAGCGATGCCGAGTTTCACACCTACCTGAACCATGAGGGCCAGCTCTCGCGCCCTGAGGAGCTGCGCCTGCGGATCTATCACGGCGGTGTTGAGCCCTCCCTGAGAAAGGTGAGCCGCCTTGGTCATTTATCAGATCTGTCACTCCCGCAGTTGTGACTAGCTCATGAGACACACACGGCAGACTGTGCTGTCACAGGGTGGCATGGAGCTGGTCCAGGGCAGCCAGCCCTCCCTTGGGAGGGGCTGGGAGGCAGAGGTGGGAAGGCCGACTCTTCCAAGGGAAGACAAAGGCCCCAAGGCAGCAGGGTGGGGGGCACATCCACCAGGATGTGGTGGCTCATTTGTCGAGCCTCAGACTTCTCCCTGTTGTCCCTGGCTAGGTGGTGTGGCGGTACCTGCTGAACGTATACCCAGATGGGCTGACGGGCCGTGAGCGGATGGACTACATGAAACGCAAGAGTCGAGAGTATGAGCAGCTCAAGAGCGAGTGGGCACAGCGAGCGAGCCCTGAGGACTTGGAATTCATCCGCAGCACGGTCCTAAAGGATGTGCTGCGGACAGACCGGGCCCACCCCTACTATGCGGGGCCTGAGGATGGCCCACACCTGCGGGCACTGCACGACCTACTCACCACCTACGCCGTCACGCACCCACAGGTGTCCTACTGCCAGGGCATGAGCGACCTCGCCTCGCCCATCCTCGCCGTCATGGACCACGAAGGCCATGCCTTCGTCTGCTTTTGTGGCATCATGAAGCGCCTGGCTGCAAACTTCCATCCCGATGGCCGCGCCATGGCCACCAAGTTTGCCCACCTCAAGCTGTTACTGCGACATGCTGACCCTGACTTCTACCAGTACCTACAAGAAGCCGGGGCTGATGACTTGTTCTTCTGTTACCGCTGGTTGCTGCTTGAACTCAAGCGCGAGTTCGCCTTTGACGATGCCCTCCGCATGCTCGAGGTCACCTGGAGTTCGCTGCCCCCTGATCCTCCTGAACATGAGGTAGAGCTTGTCGGACCCCCCAGCCAGGTGGCAGACACTGGCTTCAGTGGCCACAGGGGCCGGCCGGTGCGACAGAGGCACATGCTGAGGCCTGCTGGGGGAGGAGGCGGTGCTTTCGACGATGCTGTTGACCACTTGGTCACAACCAGCCAGGGGCCTGGTGGCGGGGGGCGTCTCCTGAGACAAGCCAGTCTGGATGACCTCCAGCAACTCAGGGATAACACGGGCTCCAGGAGGGACCCTCTGGTCCAGCTGCCTCACCCAGCTGCCCTCATCAGCTCCAAGTCCCTCTCTGAGCCCTTGTTGAACTCCTCAGACCCACTCTCCTCCTCTTCCCGCCCTGATTCCCCTTCCTCCTCATCTCCGCCATCCACCCAAGAGGCCTCTCCCGCCAGTGATGTGGCTGCAGGATCCCCCTTGATGCCAGAGTTGGGCTCCCCACAAGAACCTGGGAAATCCCTGCCGCCACCACCCCCACTGGGCTTGCCCCCACCCCAGGAATTTGGCCGAGGGAACCCATTTATGCTCTTCCTTTGCCTTGCCATCCTGCTGGAGCACCGTGACCACATCATGCGCAACGGGCTAGATTACAATGAGCTGGCCATGCACTTTGACCGCCTTGTGCGGAAACACCACCTGGGGCGCGTCCTGCGCCGGGCCAAGGCTCTCTTTGCTGATTACCTACAGTCAGAGGTGTGGGACTCCGAGGAGGGGGCTGAGGCCACAGCCCCGTCTTGATCAGGCTCCTTCCAACCCACCATAAGCCCCACCACCAGATCTCTGTTCTTTACCATGGGGGCCTATACATGAGACCCCCCAGCTCCCTGCCTGCCGGCCCTAGACCTGTTGGAGGGCAGGACCCCTTCTCCCCAGGTCTGAGAGTGTGGGGCTGTGCCTTGGCACTGCCCCATGGAGGCCACAGCCTCCTTTCTCAGTTTATGTTGTATTGTTTTTAACAACTGTACTTTGCACACACGAAGGTCACTGTGGTCTGTGTATTTCTCTACCCTCTCTCTGGTTTTTCTTATAGATGGGGTCCCCAGGGGCTCCTGACCTGATGGAGTGAAAACACCTCATTTGGTGGAGGGTGGCCCCTGCTTCTCCAGTGGCAGGAGAGTGGGTGCCGAGATCTGGTTCTAGGTGAGCCTAGGTTGAGGACTGCTTGGGGGAGGCCCAAGGCTGTTTTGTGGTAAATGTGCCTGCCGGTAAGGGTCTGGATTATGGCTATAAACGTACATTTTCAGGACAGGCCCCCAAATGAGGCATGAGAGAGGGAGTTCGTGACTCCAGAAGGGCAAGTCTTATTACAGACAGCTACTTAGTAATGTTGGGCCACCACTTCTGCTGTTCTGCATGTCACCGTTTTTAGGATCCAGACCCTCCCCTGTGAGTCTTATGCAGTAATGCTCGCAGTCCTGGGCAGGGTCTGAGGCACTTATTCTTATTTTTTTTTAAGATTTTTTATTTATTTATTTGATAGAGATCACACAAGCAGGCAGAGAGGCAGGCAGAGAGGGGAGGGGAGAAGCAGGCTCCCTGCCAAGCAGAGAGCCCGATGTGGGACTCGATCCCAGGACGCTGGGATCATGACCCGAGCCAAAGGCAGCGGCTTAACCCACTGAGCCACCCAGGCGTCCCATGAGGCACTTATTCTTATCGCTTGCTTTGGGACCAGCTCGAGGGACAGTGGCCTTGCCATGTCTCGGGCTCTAAGTCCTAGATTGGGTTTGCAGCTCATGAGGGCCTGTCTTTTTTTTTAAGATTTTATTTATTTATTTGACAGAGACACAGCAAGAGAGGGAACAGAAGCAGAGGAGGAGGGAGAAACATGTTTCCCACTGAGCAGGGAGCCCAATGTAGGGCTGCATCCCAGGACCCTGGGATCATGACCTGAGCCGAAGGTATACGCCCAACAACCAAGATACCCAGGCACCCCATGAGGGCCTGTGTGAACCATGTTAGCAACAGAAACCATTCCTTAGCCTTCTCTATCCCATTTATGTTGGCACACAAATCAAGCACTGATAAAACTCAGGGCCTAAAAGAAGTCACCTACTTATGGGGAAGGTAATGATCAAAAGAAGACCCTTTTCCCCACTTACCTTCTCAGAAGGTGGATTCTTTCGTGGACCAGGTGCTGTCCTCCACAAAGGACACAGCAGATAATGGATAGGTAACAGGGCTCGTTCAGGTTATGGCCTGGCTATGCCAGATTCTGGCCAGAAGTCATTGCTGCACTAGGCACAGAGATGAGAGGCACTGGAACTGCCATCCTCTCACCTGTCTCCCCAAGAATGCCATGTGGAGCTAGAGAGAACCTTAAAATGTTCCCATCATGCCCCGGTATTGGAGGGGAAGCTGACCATTCCTCTGATGAGGGCTTGCTTCACTGGAAGAGCTGGACAAGACCATCCTGTGTCCAGGGTACTCCAAGACTATGGGTCTAACAAGTACGAATAAGGTGCTCAGACAGACAAATGCCAGCCAAGAGCCAGCCAAGGTATGAGGGTATCCGGTCCTCTGAGGACCTGAAATGTCCTCTTTGTCTGGCAGCAGCTGACACCCTCTGGGTGCATTCTGTGACTAATGAGCTCAGGCATTTGAGGGACCAGACAAGTCAATTCTGTGTATGGCAGCTTAGGACCTCTGAGGATCAGAGGAGTCATTTCTGTGAATAGGAGATACACTGAAGGGCAGAAATCTTTCTCCCTGACGATACTTGGGGCTTCTAGTTCCCTCCATGGTGGCAAACAGCACAAGCCACCGACCCCCTTGCCCAAAAGCAACCCTGGAGAAAGTACAGAGGGAAATGTGAGTTCCAGAAACTGCAACACAGCTATGGAGACCTGTGGGAAAAAGGAAGGCTAGCTCTAAGTGGCCTGTTTTGAGTGGCGCTGACTGAAAGCAGCAAATAGGATAGGTTTCAGGTCTGGCTCTTAACCTCTCCCCCATGTTGTGTTGGGAAGGTCCTTGTCTGACCCTTACTGTAGACATTATCCCAGCCACTTAACAGTTGTCTGGGGCAGGGAAGTACTATCAAGACAGCAAGAACTGTGTTGAGGGAAGGAAATGAGCAGCCGGAGGCAATCATTCCTCCACCCATCCCCCTCCAGACACTGGGGATGGTGGTGACACCTCAGGAGACGGCCTCCTCTTGGGGTTTAAAGATGAAACCCCTATCAGAGGAACTGCCAAGTAGCTCTATTTCTGTGGCGCCTGGGGCTGCCCACCCTCTGGCTCGTCTTCCCACATGTCTCTTTACCCTTCGAACTCCAGGGGACTGAGCAGAGTCCAATCTGGCCCTCAGCCTTCCCTCGAGACCTTGTACGTGCCACAACAGCTGCTCCCGTCTGGGGAACTTGAGCTCACCCCCAAAACGACTAGACACCGGGGCAGCATCACCACCTCCAGAAAAAATTAAACCAGGTGTATTAGTGATCTACTGCTCTAGAACAAATGACCCCCAAACATAGCTTAAAACAAAAAACTTTTATTTTCTCAGCCTCTGGAGTATTGGGAGGAATCTGGGAGCCACTCAGCTGGGTGATTTTAGCTCAGTCTCATCTGAAGTTTCAGGCAAGTTGTCAGGACTGAAGACATGACCCCTCAGCTGAAGGACCCACTTCCAACACGGCCCACTCGGGAGGCTGCTGGGAGGAGGCTTCCCTTTTTCGCCACCTGAGCCTCTCCGTGGAACTCCTCACCACACATGGTCCCAACAAGCAGGCAGGAGACCATGAGCAAGACAGAACTGTAGTGTCTTAGAACTTAACCTCAGAAATGACATACCATCACTTCTATATTTTCTTGGTCACACCAACCAACCCTAGGACAACACGGGAGGGAATTACACAGGATGTGAATACCAACAGGCAGAGATCATTGGGGGCCATACTGAGGCTGGCTAGCATACTGGGTATGCCATATAATTATAATATGTAATATAATATCAGAAGAAGTATTGGGCCAGACATGAGTAATTTTTTTAAAGAATTTATTTATTTGACAGAGATCACAAGTAGGCAGAGAGAGAGTAGGAAGCAGGCTCCCCGCAGAGCAGGGAGCCTGATTCGGGGCTCGATCCCCGGACCCTGGGATCACAACCCGGGCTGAAGGCAGAGGGTTTAACTCACTGAGCCACCCAGGTGGTACCCAGAAATGAGTAATTTTAAGTAAATACAATAAATAGATGAAAGTAGAATATAAAACTAGAACAAGTGATATAAAAGGGACCTAAACAAAATAGTAGGTGTGAGTACGATAGGAGAAAAAGGAACAGAAAAGTACTGTAAATAGAGAATACAAAATGGGATGTTGGAAGTTTTACTATAATAGCAATCACAAAAATATTTAGAACAGAGACCCTCATTGGATTTAAAAAAAAAAAAGTCAACACCCACACAAAGATTGGGAAATGTTGAAAATGAAAAGATGAAGAGAGGATATAGCACATTAATAAAAGCCCAAAGAAAGCTGAGATAGCCATCCCAATAATTAACAACAAAATTTAAGATTACAAAAGACATGGGGTGCCTGGGTGGCTCAGTGGGTTAAAGCCTCTGCCTTCAGCTCAGGTCATAATCCCAGGGTCCTGGGATTGAGTCCTGCATCAGGCTCTCTGCTCAGCAGGGGGGCTGCTTCCTCCTCTCTCTGCCTGCCTCTCTGCCTACTTGTGATCTCTATCTGTCAAATAAATAAAATCTTTTAAAAAAAAAGATCACAAAAGACAAAGGACAGACACTCATTGACAGGAAGATATGTCTACCATAAACACACACCTAAGGAGTACTGAACAATCATTTTTTTTGAAGATTTTATCTGTTTATTAGCACACAGTGGTGGGGGGCAGAGGGAGAGGGAGAAGCAGGAAGCAGACTCCCCGCTGAGCACAGAGCCTGACACAGGCTTGATCCCAGGACCCCAGGATCATGACCTGAGCCAAAGGCAGACACTTAACCAACTGAGCCACCCAGGTGCCTGTGAACAATACATTTTTAAGCTTGGTATTTTATATATACACATATTTATTTATATATCATATTATATATATGATTTAGATATTAATATATATAAACACATTCCTCTATATATATATGGTTTACATATATTAACATATATGTAAGAACACATTGCTGTATAACCCACACTTAACAAATGGAGAAGACTACTTTTATGCTTAAACTTAATTACAAAAATAGACCATGTTAGGGCACTAACACCTCGATGAATTCAAAAGTATCAATATTAAACATTATCTCTGACCATAGTACAATAAAATTAGCAACAGCAAAAAAAAACTAAAAAGAAACCCATCTTTGAAACTAACATTACTAAATAATCCTTAGCTGAAAGAAGAAATCTTAAAGGAACTTTAGAAATATTTACAACTAGGGGCACTTGGCGGGTCATGATCTCAGGGTCCTGGGATCAAGCCTTGTGTCCAGTTCTGAGCACTTTGTCTGCTTGAGAGTCTCTCCCTCTCCCTCTGCCCCTCCCTTCTGCTCACACTCTATTTTTCTCTCTCTAAAATAAAATCAATAGGGGTGTCTGGATGGCTCAGTCTGTTGAACATCTGCCTTCAACTCAGGTCACGATCTTTGGGTCCTCCGAGCCCCGCATTGGGCTCCCTGCTTGGCGGGGAGTCTGCTTCTCCCTCTCCCCCCCATATCTGTGCACGCACTCTCTTTCTTGCTCTTACTCTCTCTCTCTCTCTCAAATCTAAATAAATAAATACAATATTTTTAAAAAGAAAGAAAGTAAATGGGCCCCTAGGTGGTGCAGCCGGTTTAACACCTGACTCTTGGTTTCAGCTCAGGTCATTACCTTAGGGTCTTTTTTTTTTTTTTTCATTTTATTTATTTGAAAGAGAGAGCAAACACAAGCATGGTGGGAGGGGGCTGCGGGCAGAGGGAGAGGGAGAAGCAGACTCCCTGCTGAGCTGGGAGCCCGAAGTTGGGCTCTATCTCAGTACCCTGAGATCATGACCTGAGTTGAAGGCAGATGCCCAACCATCTAAGCCACCCAGGCACCACATGATCTCAGGGTCTTGAGATCAAGCCCCGAGTTGGGCTCAGAGCTCAGCAAGAAGTTTGCTATAGTTTTTTCTCTCCCCCTCTCCCCCTCCCTGTGTTCTCTCCCTTTCTCTCTCAAATAAATAAATCTTAAAAAAAAAAAAAAAGATTTACAACTGGGGGCACCTGGCTCGAACAATTGATAGACCATGGGTCTCTTGATTGTGGGGTGGAGAGTTTTAAGCCTCATGTTGGGCATAGAGTTTACTTTAAAAATATAAATAAATAGAGACACCTGGGTGGTTCAGTCTGTTAAGCATCTGACTCCTGATTTCATGACTCGGGTCATGATCTCAGGGTCCAGGGACTGAGCCCCAGATTAGGCTCCATACTCCGTATGCACAATGTGAAATTTATTCATGTCCATCCTGAGCATAGGAGGCCTGGATATGGCAAAAGCCAGACAAGTCCATTTTGTGGATGCATACAATTGCGTACTCTAAAAGTTAACAAATCTAGTCTGTATTTGGAGGGCTGACCCTTAGAAGGACTTGGAAATGTAGTTTCTGAGAGCAGAATAACCCAGTCTTCCTTGAGGGGGAGCTCTGAAAGCTGGACAGGTCCACTGTGAACAGCGAAAGTCTTTGCGGATCAAGGGCTCAGGGACCCTGCGTGGTAACAAAAATTGTTCTGTGGATTGGAATTTACTCCCTCTGAAGACTGGGGCATGCTGTTTTGTAGAAAGCATTTCGGGCAGTCTACCGGAAGGGAAATCAAGAGATTGACTTAAGGAGGCAGTCAGATAAGGAGGGCTGAAGTCAAAAATGAGAAGGAACGACGCCAGGAAAAAGGATCCCATGACAGGCGGCTAGATGTTGGGCAGAGAAAACATAGGGATCAGCATCAGACACTGAGAAAACAGAGGATCTGACGTTAAGAACTGTGAAGGGGGGACGCCTGGGTGGCTCAGTTGGTTAAGCGGCTGCCTTCGGCTCAGGTCATGATCCCAGCGTCCTGGGATCGAGTCCCACATCGGGCTCCTTGCTCGGCAGGGAGTCTGCTTCTCCCTCTGCCTCTGCCTGCCTCTCTGTCTGCCTGTGCTTGCTCTCTCTCTCTATAACAAAT
>ML097178.1:31792-41882 GCA_003697995.1 Taxidea taxus jeffersonii | reverse complement strand
TATTTGTCAGATAGAGAGCACAGGAGCGAGCACAGGCAGAGGCAGAGAGAGAAGCAGGCTCCCTGCCGAGCGAGGAGCCCGATGCGGGACTCGATCCCAGGACGCTGGGATCATGACCTGAGCCGAAGGCAGCCGCTTAACCAACTGAGCCCCCCAGGCGTCCCTAGAATTGAGATCTTAAGAGCAGAGTGACTAGCCCCGTGAAGTGACGTTCCCCATCTCTGAGTCAGTCACTGACCAGCCTCATTGGCCGTGTCCACACACTCAGCATCCAGAGCTCTGCGTATCTGGCTCCTTTTCATTCAGGTTCCAGCCAAAATGTCTTTCGCATCCCTCTTTCCTTCCCCCACAGCTCAGCAACACTAACCAAACTTCTTTTTTAACAACAGTACCAATTTCTTTTTTGTTTAAGATTTTATTTATTTATTTGACAGAGAGACACTGAGAGAGGGAACACAAGCAGGGCAAGTAGGAGAGGGAGAAGCGGGCTTCCCACCAAGCAGGGAGCCCGATGCAGGGCTCGATCTCGGGACCCTGGGATCATGACCCAAGTCTAAGGCAGACGCTTAATGACTGAGCCACCCAGGGCGCCCCTGAGTATCAGTTTCTTATATGACCTTCTTGTTTTTCTGTCCAGTTAGAGGGGCAGCTCCGGGAGAGCAGGTTCAAGAACTACTGTTTTCCCAGTGCCTGGCACCGAGTAGAGGCTTGACAAGTAGGTGCTGCTTGGTAGGCTGGCTCTCCGTTTCAGCTTGCGGGGGCTGTTCAAGTGGCCCCCACTTGAGTGAGGCTTCTCCCAACCGCAGGAATGTTGTTTCTGATTCAGGCCATGGAGAGTTATTACCATTAAGAACTCTGGGGGCGCCTGGGTGGCTCAGTGGGTTAAGCCTCTGCCTTCAGCTCAGGTCATGATCCCAGGTCCTGGGATCGAGCCCCGCATGGGGCTCTCTGCTCAGCCAGAAGCCTGCTTCCTCCTCTCTCTCTGCCTGTGTCTCTGCCTGCTTGTGATCTCTGTCTGTCAAATAAATAAATAAAATATATATAAAAAAAAAAAGACTAAAGCCACAGTGTCTTTAAAAAAAAAAAAAAAAGAACTCTGGAGATGAGGAGAAATTTGGCTTCAGAGGCAAATGTTTTTTGTCAGGAAATGGTAAAATTTAAGTTATGACCTTATGTCCCAACCCCCACTTGTCCCGTTTAGGAAGAAACTTCAAGGGTGAGATAAGTGAATAAGAACCCTGCACTCCAGGGGCGCCTGGGGAGCTCAGTTGGTAAAGTGTCTGCCTTTGGCTCAGATCACCATCCCAGAGTCCTGGGATTGGGTCCCATGTCGGGCCCCCTTGCTCACCAGGGAGCCTGTTTCTCCCTCCACCTGGTGCTTCCCCTGCTGTGCTCTCTCTCGCTCTCTGGCAAATAAATAAATAAATAAACTATTTAAAAATAAATAAATATAGGGGCGCCTGGGTGGCTCAGTGGGTTAAAGCCTCTGCCTTCGGCTCAGGTCATGATCCCAGGGTCCTGGGATCGAGCCCCGCATCGGGTTCTCTGTTACGAGCCTGCTTCCTCCTCTCTCTCTGCCTGCTTCTCTGCCTAATTGTGATCTCTGTCTGTCTAATAAATAAATAAAATCTTTAAAAATAAATAAATAAATATATGTTAAAAAAAAAAAAAGAACTCTAGACTCCAGTTACACCTCAGCTCTATGTCTCTTATTTTGCTCTTGGGTCTTGATTCTCAGCATACCCTTGTCACCCCAAGCCACCCAGGCTTTCCCTCAAATTGCACTGCCTTTTGTCTCAGAGGGTGGGGCTCAACTTCAGGTTTGGTGTCAGCCTTAGTAATGAAAAGTGGACACAGCCAGTGTGGTCCAGTGCTTGCCTTTGCATTTCTAAACTAGGGGCCAGGGGTGGGGGTCGAATGGGCAGGAGGCACAGGAAGGAAGGAAGAGTCCAGGAAAGACATAGCCCCTGGCTGTTTCTCCCACCACTAGAGTCCCTATTGTGATGTGTTATCTTCAAATAGCTCTGGCTTCCAGGCTTTTCTGTCTAAATCTGTTTGTTCTTCTGGCTAGGACCCTTAACCATCAGTCTGACAGTAAAACAGCCCCAGGTCCTGTTAGAGTGAGTAGGACTTCACAGGCTTCAGCTTTTTTCTCTAGATGTCATGATTGCCATCAAGGTCACACCCCCCACCAAAAAAAAAGGTCACTCCCAGCCTCTTCGAGCTGCCTCTGATGACTTGATATCCCCAGACCTGAGACCCTCCTTTCCCCACCCACTGACCTGCCTGCCATTCTTGCCAATAAATTCTGCCACGTTCTGGCCAAGCTCCCAGAAAACTGAAAGGTGCCTTCTGTCACCAACTTGTTCAAAATCCCTTGTTTAACCCAGTGAGAGTGTGTAAATATTTTAGAAAAAAAATGCAAAACATGGGGCGCCTGGGTGGCTCAGTGGGTTAAGCCTCTGCCTTCAGCTCAGGTCATGGTCTCAGGGTCCTGGGATCGAGCCCCATATCAGGCTCTCTGCTTTGCTTCCCCCTCTCTGCCTGCCTCTCTGCCTACTTGTGATCTCTCTCTCCCTCTCTGTCAAATAAATAAATAAGATCTTTTAAAAATGCAAAACACAACAAATGTAGGAGGTGGCTGTGGTTGTTAATTCACATTATTTCTGCACCAGAACTACCTCTGGCAGATGGAGCTGTATTGGGAAAAGTTCTTAAAACAACTGACGGTATTCAACCTTTATTTTTTTTAAGATTTTATTTATTTTTTTGACAGAGAGACAGTGAAAGAGGGAACACAAGCAGGGTGGGTGGGAGAGAGAGAACAGGTCTCCCTCGGAGCAGTGAGCCTGATTCGGGGCTTGATGCCAGGATTCTGGGATCCTGACCTGAGCCAAAGGCAGCTGCTTAAAGACTGAGCCACCCAGGCACTGAAGCAGTCAACTTTTAGTGGGTATTTTCTCTTCTCCAGATGCTCTCTAAGCTTTACAAGTATTAACTCATTTAGTCCTCCATATAACCCTATGAGGCCATTTTTTTTCAGATGAGGAGACTGAGCCACAAAGGGATTAAGTGATTTTCCCAAGATCACAGCTCCTATTTGGCAGAGCCTACAGCAGTGGCAAAGTTATACTGCCTTCTGAAAAGTACTGTAGAACTTCTCAGAAAAACAGCAAACATTCTCACAACAGGTGTTGTGAACACTTACTATGCATTATTTCATTCCTACTTACCTCAACCCTATCATTAGGTTTTACCTAGTATCTTATAGCATGATAGTAGTGAAATTTTAAAAATAATTTTTGAAATTTTAACATACAGAATATTGTAAAAACAACAACAAAAAACCAATTCCAGAAGTTCAGAGGGTAAGTGTCGCTGGCATCCCTGACTTTCCTGTACTTTTTTTCCCCACCATGTTTCTTTGGAAGCTGAGTGGTGGTATGAAAGGGCGGGGCCCCATCGAGGGAGGGTTAAGGTGTGAATGGGAAAGACGTTGGTCATAGCATCCTTTATGGCAAGAAAAATACTTGAAAATAAACCCGATGCTGGTCTCAAATAGGAGACCAGTTCAATAAAATGTCACCCTTGAACTCCCTGGGCTTCAGTTTTCCTCATTTGTAAAATGGAGATAGTAAGGAGACCCACAACATTCAGTTATTAGGATTAAATGGATTAATGCATGTAGATCACCATGTGTCCAGCATATTAGCCAATAAATGTTAGTGGTTACACGTTTGTGCAGTGAAACAGTTTATTCTTATAGCAACCATCAAATAGAAGGTATTTAAAAAGACATACATAGGGGCACCTTCACTGTTAAATGTCTGCTTTCAGCTGGAGTCATGATCCTAGGATCGAACCCTGGGATCAGGCTCTCTGCTCAGCAGGGAGCCTGCTTCTCCCTCTCCCTATGCCTGCTGCTCCCCCTGCTTGTGTGTGCGCGCTCTCTCTCTGTGTCAAATTAATAAATACAACCTTCTTAAAAAAATTTTTAAAGACACCCACAGCTTAGTAACATGGACAAGGGAGGTGCTCTGTTGATCCAAAACAGAGTGGTCTCTTTTTGTTAGAACACACAAAGTGCAATTTTTTTGTTAGAACACACAAAGCGCAATTCATGTTTTGGATGTGTCTCCTCATTTCTTTTTTTTTAGATTTTATTTATTTATTTGACAGACAGAGATCACAAGTAGGCAGAGAGGCAGGCAGAGAGAGAGAGGAAAGAAAGCAGGCTCCCGGCTGAGCAGAGAGTCCGATGCAGGTCTCCATCCCAGGACCCTGGGATCATGACCTGAGCCCAAGGCAGAGGATTTAATCCACTGAGCCACCCAGGCGCCCTGTGTCTCCTCATTTCAAGTGGCTTTAAAACTGTTCAGATTAGGGACACGTGGGTGGCTCAGTCACTTAAGCGTCCGCCTTTGGCACAGGTCATGATCCCAGGGTCCTGGGATAGGGTCCCACATCCTGCTCCTTGCTTAGCAGGGAGCTTGCTCCTCCCTCTGCCTACAGCTCCCTCTGCCTGTGTATGTGCATGCCCTCTCTCTCTCTCTGACAAATAAATAAGATTTTTAAAAACTGTTCATATTATTTTATGTTTTAAAAAGTAGTGTGAAAAATAAAATTTTGAGAATTGTGGCAGTTGGTGGATGTTAAGATTCAACGGGAAGCTACTAGATTTTGTATTTCAATTTTGTAATTTCTTTTAATCCTGACCACATTAAGATGAATAGAGGGGCACCTGGCTGGTTCATTTGGTAGAGCATGCAACTCTTGATCTCAGGGAAGTAAGTTTGAACCCCATGTTGGATGTAGATTACTTAAAAACAAAAGATAAACAGTTAAGAGTTGCAACTTCCTGTTAGAGTTTAAATAAGGATGGTTCAGATAACCTCTTGGGATCCAAAGCCTGTTGTGCCTACTGAAATGCTTTCTGCCTTTGGAGACTCGGGCCCAGACCAAGATTCCTGGGACCATCCAACTCCACCCCACACACACCCCCACCACAGAACAGACTCCTCTCATCCCAGGGTTGTCTGGATGCCCGTCAATCACTTTAAGAACTGGAGAACAGCCTCTGTATATGTGATTATTTTTGATGGTATAACAAGTGATCAGCAGTGGTGATGGGGGGGTCCCTCCTATGCTTCAAATCTTGCTTAGCCAAGATTGTGCTAAGAATCAGTTTATTCCACGGTTTCAAAAGAAAGTCGTATTTCTAATTTGGGGGGGTGATTCGCATACTCGCCTGTCTCTCTGGCCCCTGTACATTATTCTTGTGTATACAAAAAGTGCCATTAGGGATTGGGGGGTGGGTAGAACTTAAGGGGTGGAGCCTCCATCCATACCGGAAGCTACTGTCCCATAGCGCGCTTGCGTGGTTCTCCCACGCCCTGGGAAAGATTCCTATCCATTCGCTCTGGGCTTGGCCGCTCTTCCTGGCAGTAGGCGGCCATCTTGCCTGGAGCCTGAGAGAGGGAGCCGAGAGACAGAAGGAAAGGGCGACACTGGTCTCAGGGCCGCCCCGGGGGCCTCAAGAGCCGGAGGCAGCCCCGGAGGTGGTCTCTGATCCCCGGCTCTGCTCTTGAACCTGAGAAGGGAAGGCGGAGGGCGGCGGGGGATGGGGAATGCCAAGAAAGATTGCTAGATGGGAGGAGGGCCGTCGCTATGGTGACCAGGGAGGGGCGGGATCAGATCTGAATCGCTGTTGGGAGTTTTCCGGGAACTGCCCGGGAAGGGCAAAGCAGGGCAGGGCTGGGGTGATAACCATGCTAGCTGCCGGGTGGTATTTCGCGACTTCCCGGTGTCGAGGGACTCGGTGTCTACGGCAAAGATCGTCTGACAGAAGGGGCGGAATTAAATCCCTTCACTTGAAACGCTGACATTCCAGGCCCTTATCCTGCAGGCTCCCGAGGGCGGACACGCCAGAAGAGGAGGCCGGGGAATGGCCGCGGTGTGGCAGCAGGTCTTAGCAGTAGATGCGAGGTGAGGTGTGGGGTCGAAGCCCATGGGAGCGGAAGTTACTGTGGTGCATGCGCAATGGCGATAAGTGAGGCTGGGCGGAGAACTGGTCTTATGCGGCTGCGTGGGCATGCCGGAGGTGAGCATGCGCAGTATCAGGGTGTGGGGGCGTGTAGGGCTGGCAAGGGGTCGAAAAGAGCATGCGGGGAAAACGCAGCCAGATCTGGGCATGCGCAAAGAGGCTGTGCTGTCAGAGCCTTTGGAAGGGGATGATGGAGCTCAGGCTGGTGACATCCTATTCCCCACCATTGCCCCCCCCACAGACTTCTCTTACCATCATCACTTCCCCAATCTGATCCCATCACCATCCCATCCTGACTTCCACCATTGCCCACACTGACCCCCCCATCACCATGTCACCCTGACGCCTGCTATTGTCTACACTGACTCGGTCACCCCGTATCAACTCCAGCAAAGCTGCAGACGGCCTCCACTGTCAGCACAGTGACCTCATCGCCATGACTTTTATTACTGTAGATCCACCCTCATCACAGCACCAGAGGGACCCCCATCACCACTGCTGATCACTTGTCCTTCTGACCCCTCGCTGCCACACACCTCACTTTCTTTCCCTGTCCCCTGGGCTGATTGATTCCCTCTATCCTGTGCCTGCTGCCCGTCCTGCCTCCTGCCATCATAGGTACAACGCGTACCGCACACCAACGTTTCCACAGTTTCGGACACAGTACATCCGACGGCGCAGCCAGCTGCTGCGGGAGAATGCCAAGGCTGGGCACCCCCCAGCGCTGCGTCGGCAGTACCTGAGGCTGCGTGGGCAGCTGCTGGGCCAGCGATACGGCCCCCTCTCCGAGCCAGGCAGTGCCCGTGCCTACAGCAACAGCATCGTTCGCAGCAGCCGAACTACCCTAGACCGCATGGAGGTGAGCTCCTCCCCACACTGCCTGCCATGCACACCACCCGTGTCCATATGCATTCACTCAGCACACTTGTCAGGCACCTGCTCTGTGCAAGGCACCGTGCCAGGCTCTTAGGAAAAGCAAAGGGCAGAAAGAGATGATAACGTGGGATGCCTGGGTGGCTCAGTCGGTTAAGCTGCTGCCTTCGGCTCAGGTCATGATTCCAGTGTCCTGGGATTGAGTCCCTCATCAGGCTTCTTGCTCGGTGGGGAGTCTGCTTCTCTCTCCGCCTTTGCCTGCTTGTGTGCTCTCTCTCTCTCTGACAAATAAATAAATAAAATCTTTTTAAATAAAGAAAGATAATAACGTGATAACTCAATAAATGGACAACAGACAAGATGAACACATTGATAAATAGGCAATAAAGGAGATAAATGGGTCAAGAGACATGCGAAGCCAGATAAATCAATAATTAACACGGCTTGCTAAGATGGAAAAGTAAAGCAGGCTTGGAGGTAAAATGAGACTCCTGTGGGGAACGAGGGAAGCTATTTCTGATGGGGACGATCGGCAAAGGCCTCTCTGAGAAGGTGACAGTTGAGCTGAGGCTGGAATGAAGCAAGAGCTGGCTCTGAGTGGTTTTCAGGGGGAAGGTGTCCATTCTTTCCTCACAGAACATTTATTGAATATCCACTCAGTGGGGAGCTAGTGCCGAGGCCACCCCGGTAGTACAGGCCGTGGTCGTGGCAGTGGGTAGGGTGAGAAGGGATCTGGTTCTTGGTATATTTTGGAGACTCCAGACTTCACAGGTTCTTGAGGACTGTCTTTAAGTTGTGCCCACCCTAACCTTCCGTTTGCAGGATTTTGAGGATGATCCTCGGGCCCTAGGGGCCCGTGGGCACCGCCGTTCCGTCAGCCGAGGCTCCTACCAGCTGCAGGCACAGATGAACCGTGCCGTCTATGAGGACAGGTATGCAAGGGGCAGTTACGAGCCGGGGTCTGTAAGGGGGAATGGGACCATAGGGCCTGAATGCTAGCACCTACTTCATGTTACTCCCCCGACTCTTGTTGGGGCCCAGGCCCCCTGGCAGTGTGGTACCCACATCAGCAGCAGAAGCAAGTCGTGCCATGGCTGGGGACACATCGCTGAGTGAGAACTATGCCTTTGCGGGCATGTACCATGTTTTCGACCAGCACGTGGATGAGGCAGGTAAGCCAGCAGGTAGCAGGTCCCCTCACCACTCATTTGCCCGAACTGGAACAGCTACTTAGTGTGTCCCTTTCTGGAACTCATAGAGTCTCTGGCCCATCTCCGAAGGAGGAGTTGCCATCCCTAAACCTTTCCCCGACCCCACAAGCCCTCTGCAAAGTAAAGTGGCCCGCAAGATCTCAAGTACTTGGGCTATTGTAAAAGGGCCCAGCAGCTTAAAAGAGGAATTTGCAGAAGGCTTCCAGGGTTGTGAGTTGCTTGGAAGAGCTTAGAGCCTTGGTTACAGAGAAAACCCCTCACGATGGGCAGCGCAGGCTTTGCAAACCGCCGAGACATTGGTAACTGTAAAACACTGGCTAAAATGTAGGGAGCTTTTGGCAGAGGGCCTTCTGGGGTTCCCACTCCCGTTCTCAGCCAAGGAAAGCCTTTTGCGGAAGCCCCCGTGCTTGGCTCAGTGGGTTCCAGCCCCCAGTGCGCACAGCAGAGCCTTTTATAAATGAAAGCGCCTGGCGAGTGTGCCATGTCCCACCAGTGGCTTCTTGGCATTGCAGTCCCAAGGGTGCGCTTTGCCAACGACGACCGGCACCGCCTGGCCTGCTGCTCCCTGGACGGCAGCATCTCCCTGTGCCAGCTGGTGCCCGCCCCGCCCACGGTGCTCCGTGTGCTGCGGGGCCACACCCGCGGTGTCTCCGACTTTGCCTGGTCCCTCTCCAATGACATCCTCGTGTCCACCTCGCTCGACGCTACCATGCGCATCTGGGCCTCTGAGGACGGCCGCTGCATCCGGGAGATTCCTGACCCTGATGGCGCCGAACTGCTCTGCTGCACCTTCCAGCCGGTCAACAACAACCTCACAGTGGTCAGGCTTCAGGGTGCCCGCTCACTGAGGGCGGGGCTGCCGGGCCAGGAGAGCCCTCCCGGGGAGTCAGTATGGGTTGGGGGTGGGGTGGGGGTCCCCTCCAGTCCCTCACCACAGTTGTCCATGCAGTCAGACTCAGAGGGAAATGGGTCAGAACCGGGCCACTGTGCTTGGTATTGGGTCAGCTAGCTGTGACAGACTCCAGGGGGAACTGGTCAGGAGCCAGAGTCCTGGCTCTGGTACCCCTCCAGCCCCATCAACAGCAGGACTGCCGTTCTCCAGCCACGGGGGCCATTGGTTGGGGGGCAGGATGGCTAGTCGGAAGGCTGGGCTCCTCCCAGTGGCACAGCTCCACTGCGGTCTGACCCCAGGACTGAGAGTCAGAGGGCGGGGAAAGGAAGTGGAAATCTGGCCAGGCCCTGAGTGGCAGAAAGGGGACCCGCTGAGTGAGCCTGTTCCATTCTGGGGTTCCTTTGGCTGCAGCTCTGGCACCAGTGTGGTCAAGTCTCTGGCAAGGACCAGTCAGGAAGCAGACCGGCTGTCCTTACCAGCCTGGGATGGCCCTGTGGTTTGCCTGTCACAGGGTTGGAGGGCATGCTAAGGGGCACTTGCCCGTCCTGGTTAGATGGCAAGAGGGACTGGCTCTGGCTCTGAAGGATCACAGACCTCGGTCACCTCCCAGTCTCCCCGCTGCAGCTGCCCCAGGGTTAGATTCCAGTAGGAACCAGCCAGTTCTATCGACAGCAGCTCCATTGTGGTCAGACCCAAGGAGGGACGGGCTGAGAGCAGTGTGTGGTGTGCTTGGTCTCCCCCACAGGTGGGGAATGCCAAGCACAATGTGCACGTCATGAACATCTCCACGGGCAAGAAAGTGAAGGGGGGCTCCAGCAAGCTGACAGGCCGAGTCCTCGCTCTGTCCTTCGATGCCCCTGGCCGGCTGCTCTGGGCAGGCGATGACCGTGGCAGTGTTTTCTCCTTCCTCTTTGACATGGCCACAGGTAGGCCGGTCCCAGGCCTGCATCTGGGGTATTCGGGCTGCCACCATCCCAGCACACAGCCTCTTACTTGTGCCCCCTCTCCCTCTGTCATTCCAGGGAAGCTGACCAAAGCCAAGCGTCTGGTGGTGCATGAGGGGAGCCCCGT
>ML097178.1:4298-26262 GCA_003697995.1 Taxidea taxus jeffersonii | reverse complement strand
CCTCTGCCTGCCCCTCTGTCTGCCTGTGCTTGCTCTCTCTCTCTCTATAACAAATAAATAAAAAGATTTTATTAAAAAAAATTTATTTATTTACTTGACAGAGAGATCACAAGTAGGCAGAGAGGCAGGCAGAGGGGGGCGGTGAAGCAGGCTCCCTCCCGAGCAGAGAGCCCGATGCGGGGCTTGATCCCAGGACCCTGAGATCATGACCTGAGCCGAAGGCAGAGGCCCAACCCACTGAGCCACCCAGGCGCCCCCCAGATCTGGAACTCTTAACCATTCCACCACCAATGCCATTCTAGTCTTTGACTTTGAACCCATGTGTTTACTTCACGAGAGCCTTGCTAGTCTGAGCTTGAAGCTGAGCCTCTGTTAATTACTACCTCATCAGTGTACCACTGGTCAAATCTCAAACCAGAGCCTCTGTATAATGTCCCACCAGCTCTTGTCTTCTGATCTGACCTTGAATTTCAGGTTCTGTTCATTTGTGATCAGTGCCCCTTTGCTTCAGCAATCATTCCAACCGTGAGGACCCTCAGTCCTGACCTTAAATCTGGGCCTCCATTAATTATTTTGCCATTATTTGTCTATTTATTTTAAAGAAGCAGGGCATGCAGAGGGGGTAGAGAGAGAAGGAGAAGCAGGCTCCCAGCTGAGCAAGGAGCCTGATGCGAGGCTCGATCCCAGGACTCTGGGATCATGACTTGAACCGAAGGCAGATGCTTAACCAACTGAACCACCCAGGTGCCCCAGTTATTTTACCATTGATGCCTGTGTGGTCCAAACTTCAGGCCAGTCCTCTGTAACTAAGTGGTCTACTGTCACTGTCTCTTGTCTAACCTCAAATCTGGGCATCTCTTAATGTTTCCTTCACCAGTGCCTTTCTGGTAGAACCCCAAACTCAGACACTTAAAACTTTACCACCATCGGTCCTGGGCCTCTGTTTTTTAGTGTTTTGTTTTTTTTTAAAGATTGTATTTATTTATTTGTCATGCTGTACTGACTGAGCCCACTAGGCCATCCAGGTGCCCCAAGACTTCCTTTGATTTAAATTCTCACATGGGGGGGGTGCCTGGTGGCTCAGTGGATTAAAAAAGCCTCTGCCTTCGGCTCAGGTCGTGATCCCAAAGTTCTGGGATGGAGCCTCGAGTCGGGCTCTCTGCTCAGCGGGGAGCCTGCTTCCTCCTCTCTCTCTGTCTCTGTGCCTACTTGTGATCTCTCTCTGTCAAATAAATAAATTAGATCTTTTTTAAAGAATTTATTTATTTATTTATTTGACAGACAGAGATCACAAGTAGGCAGAGAGGCAGGCAGAGAGAGAGGAGGAGGCAGGCTCCCTGCTGAGCAGAGAGCCTGATGCGGGGCTCGATCCCAGGACCCTGAGATCATGACCTGAGCCGAAGGCAGAGGCTTTAACCCACTGAGCCACCCAGGCGCCCTCACTTTTTTAAAATTTTAAAAAATATCTTATTTATTCATTTGACAGAGAGCAGGAGAGCACAAGCAAGAGGAGCCCCAGGCAGAGGGAGAGGGAGAAGCAGACTCCCCGCTGAGCACAGAGCCTGATGTGGGGCTTGATCCCAGCACCCCAGGATCACGACCCAAGCCAAAGGCAGACACTTAATGACTGAGCCACCCAGGCGCCTGCTAAATATTTTAGAATCTATTCCCCTTTGGACTAAACGCAAACCCATAGATGTATTCAGTTGTTCCTATCCCTATCTCTCTGGTCTGACCCTAAAACAGGGCTTCTGTTAAGCATTACACCCTGAATGCTTCTCTAGTCGGATTTCAAGCATTTGCCAACAGTTCTAACATCAATATCTCTCAGCCTCAATACTCAAACTGTTCTGTTTGAACTGTTGATTAATTGAAAACTAATTAAAAATCCCGGCCCCTCCTACCTTGACCTCAAACCTGGGTCTCTTTATCCCACCATCAGTGACCCTCTGGTCTGTTATTGAATCCTGTGTACTCACTCTTCTACCATCAATGCCCCTCTTATCTGACTTTGAACCACGTCCCTTTTAATTTGTCCACTGTCAATTCTCCTCTGGTGGTGTTGCCTTTCACCGGTAAGGCTAGGACTGTTAATGCTCCCTCAGCCTGAGCTCAGACAAGGGCTTTTGTTAGTAACTTCGCCATCAATACTCTGTTGTTTTATTTTTTATTATTTATTTATTTATTTATTTGACAGACAGAGATCACACAAGTAGGCAGAGAGGCAGACAGAATGGGGAGGGGAGAAGCTGGCTCCCTGCCGAGCAGAGAGCCCAATGTGGGACTCGATCCCAGGACCCTGGGATCATGACCGGAGCCGAAGGCAGTGGCTTAACCCACTGAGCCACCAGGCATCCCATTATACTCTGTTGTTTTAGAGCGCTGACCCTGACATGTGTTAACTAGTCTATCATCCATGCCCCGTTTTCTGACCTTAAACTTGGTCTGTCATTAAATTAAGTCTTTCAACATCTGTGCTCCTTTGGTGAGATTTCAAACCCAGCTCATGGTAAACATTCTGGCAATAGTAGCCTTCTGGGCTGAACTCACATATAGGAGAGGAACACCTACTAAACTTATAAGGACTTCAGAGTGATCACTACTGGCGAAATGCAGCCTACGGTCAGATATAATGGGGCAAAAGGTTATGATGTGGACTTAAATGTTCACAAAAATAAATGGAGACTTGGGGTACCTGGGTGGCTCAGTCATTAAGCATCTGCCTTTGGCTCGGGTCATGATCCCAGGGTCCTGGGATCGAGTCCCACATCGGGCTCCCAGTTCAGCAGAGAGCTGCTTCTCCCTCTTCCTCTGCTGCTCCCCCTGCTTGTGTTCGTTCTCTCTCCCCTCGACAAATAAATAAATAAAATCTTCAAAAATGTTTAAAAATTTAAAAAGTTAAGATCTAAATCTTATTTAGATTTAGATGAATGATTCAGAAATATGTTTTCAATGATAAATACAAAAGTGAGAAAAGAGCAGTTGCGATATACATTCAAGATAAAATTAAGGGAAAATGCAGTAAACCCACTAACAGAACCCTTTATTTTTAATTTTAAATTTTCTTTTTAAGATTTTATTTATTTATTTGACAGAGAGAGTGAGCACAGGCAGAGAGAGTGGCAGGCAGAGGCAGAGGGAGAAGCAGGCTCCCTGCTGAGCAAGGAACCCGATGTGGGACTCGATCCCAGGACGCTGGGATCATGACCTGAGCCAAAGGCAGCTGCTTAACCAACTGAGCCACCCAGGCGTCCCTAACAGAACCCTTTTTATACATCAAGGGCATGCTCAGTTGAAAACATAACAGTCAAAAAAAAAGAAAAAGAAAAGAAAACATAACAGTCACGAATTTCTGTAGTCCGCATAACAGAGACCAAGCCTTTAGCTAAAGAAACAGAAGACAGCCAATAGGATCCTTGCCAACTCCTTCACAGGGCTGGGATAAGCGCAGCAGTGTTCACAGCAGACATTAAAAAATGGGATAAGCCTCTAAATTGGGTTTAGTAGGTAATGGAGGGAAATAGAGGAAGTGGACACATGGTCTACCCATTTTCCCAGCGCTGGGCCCAAGGACGGATACTTTTGCGGCCTTGGATGTTGTCCCCTGTGGTGAATATGAGGGGCCACGGGTACCACGTGGATCTTGACGTATTAGATCTTGACAACCTAGGTCCATCTTCAGGTGCTTAGTCAATGGGAGAAATCACTGATGGTCGCATTCCAGCCCCGGGGCTCAGCTGAGTAAAAAAGACAGGCACTACCCAATTACCCAAGCACAGGAAACCCTCAGGTTACTAGAAGAAGAAAAAAACATTCTTCTGCGATGTCCCTTAAATCAAAGGAGCTCTGTTCTGATCAGCCTGTAGAGATAGAGACACACTGGTACAAATCAAAATTCCCCAACGAAGGTAAATCTTTGGCAACTGAGACTCGTTTAATGATTCGATTTCATAAAAATAATCCCGCTTTCTCTGATTATCGATGCTTGGTGTAACACAAGTAGGCATTTTGTTCTAGTTGGGTTTGTTTTTTTCCTAAATGGAGACAGGTTCACAGATCAAACAAGCTAGTCCTCCTTCATTTAATGGAAGATGATAAAAAACTGAAGACTTGACCGGGTCTGGGGCGAGCGGTTCACTTCTGAGAGGTGCCTCTGGTGTGAAAGGCTGGCGCTGATGCTAGCTGCTGGCCCGGGTGTGCCTCGTTTCTCTCCCCCGCACCCTCCCTCCAGAACTCTCTTTCTCATGTAGCCTTTCCAATAGGAGAGCCTGGACTTCTTGACATATTGGCTGGGCTCTATTTGAAGGAAGGAACGAGAGAGAGAGAGAAAGCAAACAACCAAGGGAGAGAGTTCACCTAATAGCTGCTCTTTTTTCATAAACTAACCTCAGCGATGCTATCCCATCATTTCTGCCATTTTCTCTTTGTTAGAAACCAGTCAGTAAATTCAGGCCACACTCAGAGGGGAATCACACAAAGGCATGAAAACCAGGAAGCCGGGATCTTTGGGGACCATCTTAGAAGCTGCCTGCCGCATTGGCCCTAAGGTATGTGGGACCCCAGACAAATATGTGTTTGCGGGATCTGTCTGTACAAACATTGGGAAGAAGAAATTCATTATAAAGTCATGGATCTGTATGCGGAAGTGTGATTTATTGAGGAAGATTTAGAACAAAGTAGGGGAGAGGCACTTAGGTATTTGTTTCTTGTCCGCCCAAGGCACCTGAGGAACCCTTAGTGTCCAGGCTCTGCGTCTTCCTGTTCTGGTGCAGGAACCAACTCCTGATGTCCTTTACTGCCAAATGTGCCTAAAAAGGAAAAGCAACGATTTTTCACTTCTATGTAGAGAAGAAGCCAGTTTTTCACCTCCTTCTGTGTTTCCTTTCCCCAAATGTCATTTTATGACTCACCCAGAGTACTCACAACGTTGCAGACAGCGGGTGTGGGAGGGTTCTCTCCCCCACACCAAGCAATCCTCTGCGACCCCAGCTGGGTGTCCTACGATTTAACTCAATTCTGGCCCGATCTGCCTGGGGAGAGTGTCACCTTCCCAGGCTAAGGGCTCAGTCCCACAAGACCGTCCTCCCTACAATAACTTCAGATGCCACTCACAAGTGGCAGGTCTCCAGGTTACCCACAACTGCTGCCGGATTTGGCTCTAAATCAGAGGTTCCCATCAGCCCTTCCTCGTTTTTTTATTAACTTGCTAGAGCAGTTCGCAGAACTCAGGGGAACATTGACTTAACATTTACCAGTTTATTACAGAACATGATAAAGGATACAGATTAACAGCCAGATGAAGAGATACACGGAGGCATGTCCGGGAGGGTCCCAAGCAAAGGAGCTTCTAGAAGTTCCTGGGAAGTTGGGGTGCATCACCCTCTCGGTGTGGCTGTGTTCGCCAATCTGGAATCCCTCTGAACCCCACGCTATTGGGATTTTGATGGAAGCTTCCTCACACAGGCACAATGCGTCATTAACTCCACTTCCAGCCCCTCTCCCCTCTCTAGAGAACAGGAGGGATGAGGCTGGAAAAGCTTCTCTTTTTTTTTTTAAGATTTTATTTATTTATTTGACAGAGAGAGAGAGAGAGAGAGATCACAAGTAGACAGAGAAGCAGGAAGTGGGGGGGGGAAGCCCGATGCGGGGCTCGATCCCAGGACCCTGGGATCATGACCCGAGCTGAAGGCAGAGGCTTAACCCTCTGAGCCACCCAGGCGCCCCGCTGGAAAAGCTTCTGAAGATGCTTTGGCCTTTCTGGTGACCAGCCTCCACTCTGGAACTATCCAGGAGCCCCCCAAGAGTCACCACAATGGGATTAAAAGGTGCTCCTAGTGCTCTTATCACTTAGGAAATTACAAAGATTTCAGGGGCTCTGTGTCGGGAATCAGGAGCAGAGACCAATCTGTGTTTCCTATTATCACACAGCACCAGGGCTCTTTAGAACCTGTCTCTACTGGAAAAACCTAGATCATCTTACCTCGTCAGGTCCCTACACCGTTTATTTAACGCTGGTCACATCCTCCTCGTGACATTGCATTATCCACTGGGCTGCCCATAAATACTGGCTTCCAGAGATGACTCCTACAGGAGGGGTCCCCATGCTTTGTCGACAAGGACCGCAAAAGCAAGTCTTCTGCCCAGTACACAGGAAAAGGTAGACAATCCTGCATTTTCTGGTCATGTTACATTTACTGTTTGGAATTTTATGGCAAAAATATAAAAACACACATCTTCTAACCATGTCTTCTCTTGAATTCTTTAAACAATAATCACTGCATTTCTAGAATGAAATCTACAGCAACCTCAGTTGGACCCCTGCCTTCCACACTTCCACCACCGGTGGGGCGGAGAGGCAAGGGGCCCATGGCAATGAGAAGCATAGTCCCGTTTGTACCACGAATGTCCATTCCTGGGGTGCCTGAGTGGCTTGGTTGGTTAAGTGGCTGCCTTCAGCTCAGGTCATGATCCTGGAGTCCTGGGATCAAGTCCCGCATCGGGCTCCCTGCTAGGTGGGGAGTCTGCTTCTCCCTCTGACCCTCTCCCTTCTCATACTCTCTTTCTCTCTCTCTCTCTCAAATAAATAAATAAAATCTTAAAAAAAAAAAAAAAGAATGTCCATATGTCCATTCCTCAGGTGCCTGGGTGGCTCAGTCGGTGAAGTGGCCGCCTTCCACTCAGGTCATGATCTCCAGGGTCCTTAGATCGAGCTGCACGTCAGGTTTGCAGCTCCGTGGGGAGTCCGTTTCTCCCTCTCCCTCTACCCCACCCCTGCTTGTACCCTCTCTCTCTCTCTCTCTCTCTCAAATGAAAAAATAAAATCTTAACAAAAAAAGAACCAAACTTCATCAGAGCCTCTGCCTGCCCCCATACCTAAGGTGAAGGGGAAGACCATCTCTAAAAAAAAGAAATGGCGATCAGGGTCCGCAGGGGTCCTGGTCCAGACCTGGGCCCCCTCATTTAAATGGTGCTCCTGGCTCCAGCCAGTCCCAGCCACCAGAGGGGGTTTTAGACCACTTTGAGGAAGGCATTCCAAAGCAGCGGGCGCCCTGCGGCTCAGGGACCAGAACAGGGGTCCTCCTTGCACTGCCTGGGATCTACATGTCAAAAACATAAGTTCCATATCATCCTTCTTTAGGAAATTATTAACATTAACTTGTCCTCTGTTTTAGAATGCATGCAGGAATTCTTTAATATTCCTCCACAAAAGTGACATTACCTAAAACCCCCTTCCCTGGAAAGTGGGCCAGACTCAGTGTCTCACTTCTAATGAACAGACTTTGGTTCTGTGACAGTGTGTAGCTTCTAACAGTAGCTCATAAAAGGCATCCGTTGAAGCTTCCTTCTTGTTTGTTCTAGTGTTCCCTCAGTCTCTATTGCGCTCACTCTCTCCTCCTCTCTCTCCCTCCCTCTCTCTCTCTCTCTCCCCCTTGTCACCTGCTCTAGGGGAAGACAGACACCTTATTGCAAGGAAATATCAAGAAGCCCTATGGAGGGTCGCATGTGGTAAGGAACTGAGGATACCCGCCAACAGTCATGGGAATGAGCTGGAAAGCAGATCCCCCTGGGCAAACAAGCCTTTCAGTGAGACCCCAGCTGCCATTCTGGCTGAAACCTCCACCCAGCTAAGGCAGTCCTGGACTCCAGCCCTTGGAAAATGCAGATGATAATAAATTGTTGTTGTTTTAAGTCACTAAGTGTTGGAGGGGGGTGGTTTGTTCCACAGCAAAAGATAGCTGGGACAAATGTTATTGGTTAAAAATGTTCAGGGGCGCCTGGGTGGCTCAGTGGATTAGGCCGCTGCCTTCCACTCAGGTCATGATCTCAGGGTCCTGGGATCGAGCCCCGCGTCGAGCTCTCTGCTCTGCGGGGGGGCCTGCTTCCTCCTCTCTCTCTGCCTGCCTCTCTGCCTGCTTGTGATCTCTGTCTGTCAAATAAATTTTAAAAAATCTTTAAAAAAATGTTCAATAACACTCTGTAAATTAGGTCTCCAGTTCACAGGTGGGATGAAGTAGAGAAAACAGGAGGAATATATTGGCCTTTCTGACAAGGAAAGATCTTCATGTTTAAGTCTGTCAGCTGTTGGGTGCCTGGGTGGCTCAGCTAGTTAAGCCACTGCCTTCGGCTCAGGTCATGATCCTGGGGTTCTGTGATCAAGTCCCACGTTGGGCTCCCTGCTCAGCAGAGAGTCTGCTTCTCCTTCTGACCCTCTCCCCTTTCATGCTCTCTCTCTCTCTCTCTCTCTTGCTCTCAAATAATAAGTAAGATCTTTAAATAAAATTTAAAAATAAGTTTGGCAACTGTTACCATTTATATAAATGTTGTGCTAAAAACTGTTGTATCATTCTTAGCCCCCACCACCAAAGAGCTATTGAATAATTGTTATTCACTATGAGTTATTGGATATATTTAGAAATATGAAACTGCATTAAGATAATATACTTAAATTATAATTAAAGCTTGCAAAGAGTTTATTCTTGTTTTCCTTCCAGCTAATCTGGATAAGTGTTTGTTTATGTTTTTGTACAGAGGTTGCTTTCCATAGACATGCTTGAAGATGCAGCAGAGTTCTTAAACAGCTGGCTGAATAAGGCAGGACCATGAGATGTCAGGAGCTGGGATCCCTGAGCCAAGGATTGGAGGATTTTAGACTTACTGCTTCCAGCAATCACCTCCCAGGCCTAGGATGAGGCAAACAACGTGTCTGGAGTGCAGAATTTATTTTTTTTTATTCTTATTTTTTTGAAATTTGGGTTTTTTTATTGTTGTTTTTAAAGATTTTATTTATTTATTTGACAGACGGAGATCACAAGTAGGCAGAGAGGCAGGCAGAGAGAGAGGAAGGGAAGCTCCCTGCTGAGCAGAGTCCAATGTGGGGCTTGATCTCAGGACCCTGGGATCATGACCTGAGCTGAAGGCAGAGGCTTTATTTAACCCACTGAGGCGCCCCTGAGATTTTGGGTTTTTTGTTTGTTTGTTTTGGTATTTTTTTAAAGATTTTTCTTTATTTATTCGACAGAGAGAGATCACAAGTAGCCAGAGCGGCAGGCGGAGAGAGAGAGGGGGAAGAGGGCTCCCGGCTGAGCAGGGAGCCCGATGTGGGGCTCGATCCCAGGACCCTGAGATCATGACCCGAGCTGAAGGCAGAGGCTTAACCCACTGAGCCACCCAGGTGCCCCTGAGATTTTGTTTTTAAGTAATCTCTACACCCATCACGGAGCTCGAACTCACAACCCCGAGATCACCATCACACACTCCACCAACTGAGCCAGCCAGGCGCCCCTAAAGTACAGAATTTAAGGAGACACTTCAACTAATGAGTGAATAAGCGAAAGGTGGTCTATCCCTGTGATGGAATAGTATTCAGCCGTTAAAAAAAAATGAAGTACTAATACACGCTGTCACGTGGATGAAACTCAAAGACATCACTCAGTAGGGAGAGCTTGAGGTTGCCAGGGAACCCCAGAATTTGAAAAATGGAGACAACATAGAGAAGGCAAAGCTGAGGAATGCAGGGATTTCGAGCCCATGGATCCAGCCTCGTCCAAAGTTAAACTACACCTGAACTTCCTGGTTGTATGCTGCGGGTCCGGAATTCAGAAGAGCAGCCCATCAGCGATAATGGCTTACCTCTCTGCTCCACTTTGTCTGCAGTCTGAGCTGGAAGACTAAGATCGGATCCCCTGAGGGCTCCCTCCCCCCAGGGCGATAGCTAATGCTGGTTGAAGCACACGCCTCAGTTCCTCTCCACGTGGCCCTTTCCCCACAGTTGGTTTAGGCTTCCTGGAAGCATGGTGGCTGGGTTCCACGTCCAAGCATCCTGAAAGGGAGAAAGGCAGGTGGAAGTCCTATCGCCTTCATGACCTAGTTTTGAAGGTTATGTAGCATCACTTCCCCTGAACCCAAGGCACTGAGGCAGGCACAAGGTCCTCCCCAAGTTCAGATATCGAGGAAATAAGATTCTGTTTCTTTTTTTTTTTAAAGATTTTATTTATTTATTTGACAGACAGAGATCACAAGTAGGCAGAGAGAGAGGAGGAAGCAGGCTCCCCGCAGAGCAGAGAGCCTGACATGGGGCTTGATCCCAGGACCCTGAGATCATGACCCGAGCCGAAGGCAGCGGCTCAATCCACTGAGCCACCCAGGCGCCCCTAAGATTCTGTTTCTTTTTATTTTTTTATTTTTTTTATTTTTTAGAGAGAGAGAGCAAGCAAGCACAGGCAGACAGAGAGGCAGGCAGAGGCAGAGGGAGGAGCAGGCTCCCTGCCGCAAGGAGCCCAATGTGGGACTCGATCCCAGGATGCTGGGATCATGACCTGAGCCGAAGGCAGCAGCTTAACCAACTGAGCCACCCAGGCGTCCCAAGATTCTGTTTCTTGATGGCAAGCAACATGGTTCCAGAAAGGCAGACAGGACCAGAAATACTGCTGAGACCATTTTTGGAAATTATATCTGCCACACTAACCACATAAGATACCAGACAAGTTGTTTTACCTCTCTGGGCCTCAGTTTCTTCATCAGTAATGTGAAGATAATAATAGTGTCTATAGGGGCACCTGGGTGGCTCAGTGGGTTGAAGCCTTGGGCTCAGGTCATGATCCCAGGGTCCTGGGATCAAGCCCCGCATCGGGCTCTCTGCTCAGCGGGGAACCTGCTTCCCTTCCTCTCTCTCTGCCTGCTTCTCTGCCTACTTGTGATCTCTCTCTGTCAAATAAATAAATAAAATTAAAAAAATAATAGTGGCTATAGTGCAGAGACAGAATCACATGAGATAAGGCATAGAATGGACTTAGCATAGTGTCTTCAACATGACACGTGCCCAGTGAAAATTAGAAGTTATTGTCAATAGGGACGCTTGGGTGGCTCAGTGGATTAATCCACTGCCTTCGGTTCAGGCCATGATCCCAGGGTCCTGGGATAGAGCCCTGCATCAGGCTCCTTGCTCAGCTGGGAGCCTGCTTCAACCTCTCCCTCTGTCTGCCACATCCCCTCCTTGAGCTCTCTCTCTGTCAAATAAATAAATAACATCATTAAAAAAAAAGATGGGGCGCCTGGTTGGCTCAGTGGGTTAAGGCCTCTGCCTTCAGCTTAGGTCATGATCCCAGGGTCCTGGGATCCAGCCCCGAGTCGGACTCTGCTCAGCAGGGATCCTGTTCCCCTCCCCTCTATGCCTGCCTCTCTGCCTACTTGTGATCTCTGTCTGTCAAATGAATAAATGAAATCTTTAAAAAAAAATCCACGTATAGGGACGCCTGGGTGGCTCAGTGGGTTAAGCGTCTGCCTTCGGCTCGGGTCATGATCCCAGGGTCCTGGGATCGAGTCCCATATCGGGCTCTCTGCTTGGCGGGGAGCCTGCTTCCTCCTCTCTCTCTGCCTGACTCTCTGCCTACTTGTGATCTCTGTCTGTCAAATAAATAAATAAATAAAATCTTTTTAAAAAAAGAAAAAAAAATCCATGTATATAACTTTTGACTCCCCCCAAACTTAACTATTAATAGTGTACTGTTGACTAGAAGCCTTACTGATAACATAAACAGCCAATTAATATATATTTTGTGTGATCCAGGTACTATATACTGTATTCTTACAATCAAATAAACTAAAGAAAAGAAAACGTTAATAAGAAAATCATAAGGGGGTTCCTGGGTGGCTCAGATGGTTGAGCATCTGCCTTCAGCTCAGGTCATGACTCCAGGGTCCTGGGATCGAGTCCCCACATCAGGCTCCCTGCTCAGCGGGAAGCCTGCTTCTTCCTCTGCTTGTGTTCCCTCTCTTGCTGTGTCTCTCTCAGTAAAATAAATAAATTAAATCTTTTTAAAATAAATAAATTAATTAAATCTTTTTTTAAAGAAAATCATAAAGAAGAGAAAATACATTTACAGTACTGTCCTTTTTTTTTTAAAGATTTTATTTATTTATTTGACAGACAGAGATCACAAGTAGGCAGAGATCCAGGCAGAGAGAGAGGGAGAAGCAGGCTCCCTGCCAAGCAGAGAGCCCAATGTGGGGCTCGATCCCAGGACCCTGGGATCATGACCTGAGCCGAAGGCAGAGGCTTTAACCCACTGAGCCACCCAGGTGCCCAGTACTGTCCTTTTTTTATAAAAAAAAAATCTGGAGGCACCTATTTAGCTTAGTCAGAAGAGCATTAGAGTCCTGGTCTTGGGGTTGTGAGTTCGAGTCCCACGTTGGGTGTAGAGATTACTTAAACTTCTAAAATTTTTTAGAGAATTGAGAGAGAGACAGACAGACAGACACACACACACACAGGAAGTAGTCACATGATGATAGAGACAGACATGAGAGCATTGCACCTGCAAGCTAGGAAGCACCCAAGATTGCTGGAAGCTGCTGGAAGCTGGAAGACCCAAGAAAGGATCCCCTTCTAGGAGCCTTCAGAGGGAGCATGGCTCTGCCAACACCTTGATTTCAGACCTCTAACCTCCAGAACCATTAAATAATACATTTCTGGGTCTTTATTGTTTTGTTTTTAAAAAGATTTTATTTATTTATTTATTTGACAGATGGAGATCACAAGTAGGCAGAGAGGCAGGCAGAGAGAGAGAGGGGAAGCAGGCTCCCCGCTGAGCAGAGAGCCTGCTCGCTGCTCAATCCCAGGACCCTGGGATCATGACCTGAGCCAAAGGCAGAGGCTTAACCCACCGAGCCACCTAGGTGTCCCTGTTCTTTTTTTTTTTTTTTAAGATTTATTTATTGAGGGATGCCTGGGTGGCTCAGTGGGTTAAGTGGCTACCTTTGGCTCAGGTCATGATCCCAGCATCTTGGGATTGAGTCCCACATCAGGCTCCTTGCTCAGCAGGGAGCCTGCTTCTTCCTCTGCCTCTGCCTGCCACTCTGTCTGCCTGTGCTCGCTCCTGCGCTTTCTATCTGACAAATAAATAAGTAAATAAAAATCTTAAAAAAAAAGAAATTTAAAAAAAGATTTATTTATTGGGGCACGTGGGTGGCTCAGTGGGTTAAGCCTCTGCCTTCGGTGAAGTCATGATCTCAGGGTCTTGGGATCAAGCCCCACATCAGGCTCTCTGCTCAGCGGGGAGCCTGCTTCCCCCTCTCTCTTTCTGCCTGCCCCTCTGCCTACTTGTGATCTCTCTCTCTTTCTGTCAAACAAACAAATAAATAAAATCTTAAAAAAAGATTTATTTATTTGACAAAGAGAGAGGGAACACAAGCTGGGGGAGTGGGAGAGGCAGAAACAGGCTTCCCGCCGAGCAGGAAGCCCAATTCGGGACTCGATCCCAGGACTCTGGGGTCATGACCCCAGCAGAAGGCAGACACTTAACAACTGAGGCACCCAGGCACCCCCATTTCTGTTGTTTTAAGAAAAAAAAACACTCAGCAGACATTTACGGGGCGCCTACTCTGTGCCGGGCACTGGAAATAAGATGGTGTCTCGGAGAAGGACTTGACCCTGAGGAGCAGGCTTCGATATGGGCAGTAAACCAGTAAATGGAGGGGCCTCGAGAATGATGGTGTGGTACTATGTAGAAGATGTTTTGTGTCCAGGGTCCCCAAGACCACCCCAAGTTTTGATGATTCCCTCTGAGTGACTCCATGTAGCTGTGCTCATGGCTGATTTTTTTTTTTTTGTAGATTGTATTCATTTATTTGTCAGGAAAAGAGAGCACAAGCAGGGGGAGCGACAGGCAGAGGGAGAAGCAGGATCCTCACTGAGCAGGGAGCCCGACACGAGACTCAATCCCAGGACCCTAGGATCATGACCTGAGCCGAAGGCAGACGCTTAACCAACTGAGACACCCAGATGCCCCTAAAGATTTTTTTTAAAGATTTATTTATTTGACAGACAGAGATCACAAGTGGGCAGAGAGGCAGGCAGAGGGAGAGGGAGGGAAGCAGGCTACCCACTGAGCAGAGAGCCCGATGCGGGGCTTGATCCCAGGACCCTGAGATCATGAGCTGAGCTGAAGGCAGAGGCTTTAATCCACTGAGCCACCCAGGCGCCCCAAGATTTTTTTAAAGTAATCTCTGCACCCAATGTGGGGCCCGAACTCACAACCCCAAGAGCAAGAGTTGCATGCCCCACCAACAGAGCCAGCCAGACACCCTGAAGCTCGTCATCTAGATTACAACAGCTCTTTTCCCATGTGTTGAGAAAGTTCCAGCCACCTTGACCACGACTGTGACACCAGAAGTTGATGTGGGAGCAGAAGGCAGCCCTATATGCACATGACCTAACAACTCACCCCAAAAGGGACATGTGTATTGGGGTGGCAGTAATCAAAACCTTCCTTTGAGATGTGACATGCAAGGGAGGCATAGTAGACAGTGGTTGATTATGTGAGCTTTGGAGGAAGACACTGACATTCAAGCTGGATTGACTTGTGACTCAGGAGCTCTTATTGGCATGACCCACGCTGCTATTTAATAAGTATTTGAAGAAAGCTTTATTTTTTTTAAAGATTTTGTTTTTAAGTAATCTCTACACCCAATGTGGGGCTTGAACCCACAACCCCAAGGTCAAGGGTCACACGCCCTACTGGCTTAGCCAGCCAGGCACCCCAATATTTGAAGGATGCTTTAAAATGAAATGTTTACCTGTGGGAAAGTTGATTTGTCAAGTCTCAGTTTCATCATCTGTAAAACTTACGATAATAATATTCTTACCAAATTGTTCCATACGTATACATAAGGATTCAATACGTATACAGTAAGGATTAAGGTGCTGCTCCTGATGCCTGGCTCCAAAAAAGACTACTAGAATTAAATTTATTTTTTTTAAAGATTTTATTTATTTATTTGTCAGAGAGAGTGAGCACAGGCAGACAGAGGCAGAGAGAGAAGCAGGCTCCCTGCCAAGCAAGGAGCCTGATGAGGGACTCGATCCCAGGACGCTGGGATCATGACCTGAGCCGAAGGCAGCCGCTTAACCAACTGAGCCACCCAGGCGTCCCTAGAATTAAATTTAAATAGTCAGGGGACAAAGGACCGTGAACCGAGAGTTATATGAATTCTGGTCATTTCCCGATGGTGAGTCGTTCTGGGGCTGCGCTAAGCCAGCAGCTTTCGAAGTGCTGGAATTCAGAATGACTGGGTGGGGACAAGACAATAAGAATGTTCTCATGAACCCTTGTAACAAATCTCCAGCACTAACCATGTGTTTAGATTTGTGGTAGTTGGATTCTTGAAAAGGAGTGCATATTTAATAAACACTCACTGACCCCATATCAAATAGCCAGACAGTAAAACATGACCTAGTTCGGAATTTGGCACTGGCAAAGCGGAAAGACTCCAGAGGCACTTATAATGCTAAATGGAACAGTTCATAATAATGCTCTAATGGCCATAAATCTCTATGTACTAAAGAGTGGCAAGAATGTAAAATGTTTAACTTCCGGGAAAAGCAAGAAATCAATTATGGAAAAACAACAGCAGTAGAAGGCTTTATAGCAGCCTAAGATAGACGTAGTAGACACAGCAAAAAGCAAAAAAGCTGGCTCAGTTGGGAGAATATGCGACTCTTGATCCCAGGATTGTGAGTTGAAGCCCATGTTGGGTGTAGAGATTAGTATATAATATATATTTTATGTATGATTGGTATATTATGCATATATTATATAATAAATATGTTTATTAATATATAAATATAAATACAATAATCTATAATCTATAATAAATATATATAAATATATAATATAATTAATAAGGCTATATTAAGTTTATTCTCTTATAATTATGAATATGTCTTTTAGTCAATGACTAGGGAACGTTAATAATTATTGACCCTCATATCAGGCCACAAAGAAAAGTTCAGTAAATTCCAAAAAGTAGAATGGATACAGACCACATTCTCTGACCATAGTAGGATCGACTTAGATTCCTTAAAAACTTCAAACAATATCTGTCCTAAATAACTCATATCAATATAGCAGTACACCGGGGCGCTTGGGTGGCTCAGTGGGTTAAGCCTCTGCCTTTGGCTCAAGTCCTGATCTCAGGGTCCTGGGATCCAGTTCTGCATCGGGCTCTCTGCTTGGCGGGGAGCCTGCTTCCTCCTCTCTCTCTCTCTCTGCCTGCCTCTCTGCCTACTTGTGATCTCTCTCTGTCAAATAAAAAAAATAGCAGTACACCAAAATTTGCAAGAAATCTAGAAAAATAGGACTTGAAATTTCTCAGAAATGAAGACATTATGTATCAAAGTATATAGGGTAGAGCTAAATGGGATCTCAGAGCAAAATTCACAGTTTAAGATATGCTATATACGGGGACGCCTGGGTGGCTCAGTTGGTTAAGCGGCTGCCTTCGGCTCAGGTCATGATCCCAGCGTCCTGGTATCGAGTCCCACATCGGGCTCCTTGCTCAGCGGGGAGCCTGCTTCTCCCTCTGCCTCTGTCTGCCTGTGCTTGCTGTCTCTCTCTCTCTAACTAATAAATAAAATCTTTTAAAAAAAATAAAAAAAAAGATATGCTATATACGATAGCATTGAAAAATTTCCAAACAACTAAATATACCCAAGCCGAAATCAATAAAGTGATAAGCTGGGAGAAACACTTGCAGTACACGGAAGACGACAAAGGGTGCCATATTGTGATTTATAAGGAATTTGGTCATTCATTTCTCACATGCATTTGGTCTTTGTCTACAGTCCCTGACTCACAGCCCCCCAAAGCCTTGGAATTTCCTAAGTGCAGGAAGTGATAAAGGTATCTTGTGTTATGTTAATGAGGGGACTTTGGAAAACACCTTAGGTCAGGGGCTGGTTGCTGGGGGAACCAACGGGGGTTGAGAGGGTTGGAAATTTCAGCCTCTTCCCGCTCTCCCCCCAACTTCCAGGGAGGGGAGAGTGAGGAGGGGCTGGAGATTGAGTCCAAGCACTGACTTCAGAGATTTACTCCCTATGTAATGAAGCCTCCATAAAAACCTAAAAGAACGGGGGTTCAGGGAGCTTCCAGGTTGGTGAACACGTGGAAATTCGTGGTGAGTGACGTGCTCAGAGAAGGCTTGGAAGCCCTGAACCTTTTCCCCATAGCTTACCCTATGTATCTCTTACATCCAGCCATTTCCGAGTTCTATGCTTCCATAATAAATCAGGGGTCTAGGGATGTAAAATGTTTCTCTGAGTTCTGTGAGCCGCTCTTGCAAATTAATGGAAACCAAGGAAGAGGTGTTTGTAGCTGGTTGGTCAGAAGCACGGGTGATCCTGGACTTCTGACCAGTATCAGATGTTGGGGGCCTGGTGCTATCTCCTGGGACTGAGGCCTGAACTCGTGGACTTTGATGCTGCCTCTGGGTAGACAGTGTCAAAATTGAGCTGAAATTGTGGCACCCTCAGCTGGGGTCCGGAGAATTTCCTGTTGGATGCGGGCAGTGGATTTGGGCTCAACACCCCAAAGAATGAGTGGCCGTTGTTATTTCATAAACCAATAAGACAAAAGGTGAATAGGAATGGACAAAAGATATGAATGGAAAGTTCACAAAAAAGAAAGGGGAATAATAGCCAACAACATGTGAAAATATGCTCAAATTCATTCATATGTGAAGAAACTAACCAATGTGATTGTAAGGGCATTTAGCCAAAATGGCTCCATTTCGGTTGAACAGCCATTTTGTTGTTTATGCAGTAAAACTTAAACGGACCCTGCCCCCCCACCCCAGGGGACTTACTTAAAAACAAGTCCCAGAAACCGGTCCCAGGTAACAAAGCCCAAATACAAGGGCGGTCAGGCCAGGTGGAGGTATCCAATCACTGGGGGCGCGTACTATCTCCCTAGCAACCAAGGAGTATGGGCCCCGCCCTTTGGGAGCCTTTTGGGCGCCAATTCTGACCAAGGTGTTAGGCTAGTTCAAATGTCTACTATAGGGTAAACTGTAATTCAATTGGTCACTTGTGTGTGATCTAGCCTGACTGCAATTTCCACCTGTGTGTGGCCGGGCCCAACCACATGGCCTTTGCCCTTAAAAGCCAGTCTGTAAGGCAGAGAGGGGTCGCCTCTCTTTGTAAGAGATGGCCCTGGCCGGTCAGTTCAATTCTTGATGCTTGGCCCGAAATAAAGCTTCGCTTGACCTTCACTTTGTATCAGTCTCGCTCCTTTGATTACGGACCCAACAGTGATAATCCTTTCATTTGCCAAATTGGTAAAAATGTGTATGTTAAATATCCAGTGAAGACAAGGCATGAGGAAATGTGACAAGCATAAGAGGCAGGAGTATAGACCTGAACAAGTGTTTTTGTTCTTGTTTTTTATTAATATACAATGTATTATTTGCTTCAGGGGTACAGGTCTGTGATTTATCAGTCTTGCACAATTCATAGCACTCCCCAGTGTCCATCACCGGCCACCCCAGCCTTCCCTCCCCCCTCCCCTCCAGCAACCCTCAGTTTGTTTCCTGAGATTGAGAGTCTCTAATGGTTTGTCTCCCCTTCTGGTTTTGTCTTGTTTCGTTTTTCCTTCCCTTCCCCTATGATCCTCTGTCTTCTCAAATTCCTCATATCAGTGAGATCATATATGATGGTTGTCCTTCTCTGACTTATTTCGCTCAGCATAATACCCTCTAGCTCCAGCCACGTCATTGCAAATGGCAAGATTTTGATTTTTGATGGCTGTATAGTATTCCATTGTAGATATAAACCACATCTTCTTTATCCATTCATCTGTCGATGGACATCTAGGCTCTTTCTATGGTTTAACTATCGTGGACATTGCTGCTATAAGCATTGGGGTGCACTTGCCCCTTCAGATCACTACACTGAACAAGTGCTTTGAAGGAAGTGCTTGGAGGAAGTTTGGTGGTAGTTATCAAAGTTTTCAATTTGTATATATTATGATCCAGGAATTCCAATGCTAGGAAGTTATTTTTTATTTTATTATATTTATTTTATTTTTTATCTTTTTTAAAGATTTTTATTTATTATTTTTTTGACATAGAGAGATCACAAGTAGGCAGAGAGGCAAGCAGAGAGAGAGGAAGGGAAGCAGGCTCGCCGCCGAGCAGAGAGCCCAATGCAGGGCTCGATCCCAGGACCCTGAGATCACGACCTGAGCCGAAGGCAGAGCCTTAACCCACTGAGCCATCCAGGCGCCCCTATTTTATTTTGTTAAAGATTTTATTTATTTGTCAGAGAGAGAGAGAGAGAGAGCGTGGGGGTGGGGAGGGAAGTGGCAGGCAGAGGGAGAAGCAGACTCCCTACTGAGCAAGGAGCCCGATGCAGGGCTCTATCCCAGGACCCTGGGATCATGACCTGAGCTGAAGGCAGACGCTTAACAACTGAGCCACCCAGGCACCCCATATAGCTGTTTTTTTAAAAAGTCAGTAAAGTGAAAAACATAAAAACAATGTCAGTAAAGTGCTCACATCAGCAGCACATACACTAAAATTGGAACAATACAGAGGTTAGCATGGCCCTGTGCAATGAAGATGCACAAATTCATGAAGCACACCATATATACTGTGAAAAAGAAAACCATGGGCCCAAAATGGTGTCATTTATGTCAAGGCCCCATTAGTAAACCAAGACTTCATACTTCACCGAACTGCAGTTTCAGCCCCCCTCAACATATCCTTTAACAGTCAACATGGGAATTTCCTGGTCAGCAATAGCAAATTTACTGACAGACTTCTTCCATTCCCCTTAGGAGGGTGACCTTGCCTAAAACAATGGTTCTTTGCTAACTTCCTTTTCTCCACTCCCTCTCTGCCTTTAAAAACCTTTCTGTAACACTTTGGAGCTTCCCTCTACTTGCTAGACAGGATGCTGGCCAATTCACAAATCAATTAATAAAGCTAATTAGATCTTCAAAATGTATTCAGTTGAGGGGCACCTGGGTGGCTCGGTGGGTTAAAGCCTTCAGCTCAGGTCATGATCTCAGGGTCCTGGGATTGAGCCCCGCATCGGGCTCGCTGCTCAGCAGGGGGCCTGCTTCCCCCTCTCTTTCTACTTGCCTCTCTGTCTACTTGTGATCCCTGTCAAATAAATAAATAAAATCTTTTAAAAAAATGTACTCAGTTGAATTTTTGTTATTTAACAATATAAAATTAATAAAAAATTGGAAATCAATTTAAAAAGTGAGATAACATGGCTTCTTATTGGATGATGGGGAAGGTGGAAGGGGGAAGAGACAGTAGAAGATAGATTTCTCTGAATGTACCATACTGCTTTTGAGTGTGGAACCATGTAAATATAATCATATTATATTCTGTTTTAAAAGGTTTGTCATACCCCAACGCAAGGAAGTTATCGAAGACTACAGCGGTCAAATCAACCAAGTTTTAAAAAGCTCCCACCAGGGGTGCCTGGGTGGCTCAGTCTGTTAAGCGGCCCACTCTTGATTTCGGCTCAGGTGATGATCCCAGCGTCTTGAGATCAAGCCCCGTGTGGGGCTCTGCACTCAGTGTGCCATCTGCTTGAGATTCCCTCCCTTCCTCTCCTTCTGACCCTCTGCCTGATGATGCTCTATCTCTCTCTAAAATAAATAAATAAAATATTTTTTTAAAAAAGTAAAAAACCTAAAAAGCTCCCATTGGCCAAATATGGGTCAATCTGAGCACCAAAAAGAAAAGGAACCACAACAGATTGAAATACATCAACTGGTCAGGAGATCATAATGATGCTTTAAAAAATACCATTGGTCACCTCTGGAGGGCGCTAGTGAACCACTGTATTATTCTGAAAGCAGGTAAATAAGGACAGAAAAAGTACCTGACTCCATAACTGATGACATTAAAGAATTATTATTTCATTGTTGAGACAGGACAATGATGTATGGCTAACTTGTTCAAAAAAAACTACTGTTGATATCAACATCTTAAAATATTTATGGATAAGATGAAATGGTATCTGGGTTTGTTCAAAGTAATCCAATGGGGGGAGGCGCCTGGGTGGCTCAGTCAGTTGGGCGGCTGCCTTAGGCTCCCGTCATGATCCCAGGGTCCTGGGATGGAGCCCTGCATTGGGCTCCCTGCTCAGCGGGAAGCCTGCTTCTCCCTCTCCCACTCCCCCTGCTTGTCTCCCACTCCCCCTGCTTGTCTCCCCTCTCTCGTTCTGTCTCTCTCTGTCAAATAAATAAATACAATATTTAAAAAAAAACACACACACAAAGTAATCCAATGGGGATGAAGAACTGGGTTGAGGTATGGCTGAAAGGTTTTGTTTACAGATTGATTTTATTTATTTATTTATTTATTTATTTGGGGCGGGTCTGGTGGGGGGCACAAGGGGGGAGGCAGAGAATCTTATGTGCCCAGTGCGCTGTCCCACAAGGGGCTCGATCCCACAACCCTGAGATCATGGCCTGAGCTGAAACCAAGAGTTGGGTGCTTAACCGACTGAGCCACACAGGTGCCCCCGGATGAAAGACTTTTTATAGGTTCATAAATGTTGAAACTACATAATGAACAGATGAAGATCTGTTATAACATTCTCAATACTTCTTAGTAAAAATATAGGTGTGCCTGGGTGGCTCAGTTGGTTAAGTGTTTGCCTTCAGCTGGGGTCGTGATCCCTGGGTGCTGGGATCGAGTCTCGCATTGGGCTCTCTGTTCAGCAGGAAGCCTGCTTCTCCCTCTTTCTCTCTATCAAATAAGTACATAAAATCTTTAGAAAAAAGATTTGCCTCCTCTAAGGAGGCAAAGGTGTAAGCAGTGGTTTATACCTATGCTGAGAGCCTGACTCAGGCCCACATTGCTAACTATGATGTCTTAAATTGTTTGTTCTATTTTGTTATGGAAAACAAAGAAAAGAGGAAAGTCATGAAGTATTGTTTACCTAGAGGAAACCAGAACTGCTACAGAGAGAAGGGGACATTTAAGTAATGTCTTTCAAAAAAAAAAAAAAGAAAGAAAGTAAAAAGTCTTTTCTTATAATTCCAAGCCAAAGATGGAGTCATGGGCAAGTGCATGGTGACTTAGAATTCTTTTTTTTCCCTAAGATTTTATTTATTTATTTAAGAGAGAGAGAACAGAAGGAGAGGGACAAGCAGACTCCCTGCTG
>ML097177.1:51227-118137 GCA_003697995.1 Taxidea taxus jeffersonii | reverse complement strand
CACACACACACACACACACACACACACACACACTACCATAATAGCATTGAAGAGAGATAACTGTTGGGAAAGCTAGAGGAGAGGAGAAGAGAGAATAAACTCATGAGTATGGTAACTCTGTTTTGAGTAGTAAATGTTAAGAAATCACTTTCACTATTTGAGTCAAGCATGAATGGTAGCTTAGGGAAGGTGTGTCCACAGGGTGATCTTCAAGGCGAAATTTGGAGAGGTGTTTTCCAGGTTGGGGGCCGGGTCCGGACTTTGTGGTGTCGATTTGGAAGTGCCACTGCCAGGAGATGGACTTGTTTTGCTGAAGTTAATGATATTATGGGTGGCTGTTGTTAGGACAGAGAACCTCTGGAATGAAAATAAATCTTCTACTCTAAAAATTTTCCCAGAAGAGGGACGGTTGGTTCTTGTGGTAAGGACCAAGGGTTGACAATGTTTATATACCAGGGATATTCCCAAATGAGAAAGTATGATAGGGTGAAAGACGCCATTTTGGGTCGTTGGCTAAGGGCAGGGGTTGGTGGTTGCAAGTCCCTGGAGCTGAAGGCATGGTCCTGTTTTCTCTTTCTCAAATGGTAGTCATTAAACTATTGCCCTTAGTACTCATTTCAGGGGCGCCTGTGTGGCTCAGTGGGTTAAGCCTCTGCCTTCGGCTCAGGTCATGATCTCAGGGTCCTAGGATCAAGCCCTGCATCAGGCTCTCTGCTCAGCAGGGAGTCTGCTTCCTCCCTCTCTTGCCTTCCTCTCTGCCTACTTGTAATATCTCTCTCTGTCAAATAAATAAATAAAATCTTTTAAAAAATACTCATTTCAATAAATATTTATGGAGCATCTATCCCATGTAAGGCACTGGAAATAAGATGGTGAATAGATCAAATATGGTCCCTGCCCTCATGGAATTTATAAATAAGTTGGGGTGGGACAGAAAATAATTAAAAATGATATAAATAGATACACTTGATTCTTGAGCAATGCAGGGGTTAGGACACAAACACCCCACCCCCACCACGGTTGAAAATCCATGTATCACTCTTGACTCCTTAAAACCTCAACTGCTAATAGTTTACTATTAGTAACTTCTTGACCAGAAGGCTTACTGATAACAAACACTTGATTAACACATATTTTGTATATTGTAGGAGCCCAGAGCAGGCTGCCCCAAGATGGGCCACTTTGGCGTAAAGATTATTTTGAGTTAAAAGTCATCAGAACCCAGCAGTTGCAGGAGAAGTTCTCTCTCTGCCCCTCAACTGCCTAAATTTGCATGGAAACCGAGAACCTGTACTAGGAAGCGAGCTATTAACAGCGACTCCTCTTTACTTGAGGAACTCACTTGCATCATAGGGCAAACTTGTTTTTCCAAACATCTCCTTTCACCTTGCTAATGGCCTCCCTCCCCAACCCTTATCCCTCTCCTTAGCTCATATAAGCTTGATGTTGCTTCATTATCTTTGGAATTTTTAAAAAAGATTTTATTTATTTATTTGACAGACAGAGATCACAAGTAGGCAGAGAGGCAGGCCAAGAGAGAGAGGAAGGGAAGCAGCAGGCTCCCCGCTGAGCAGGAAAAGGTGTCGGGGGGAGTTCCATCCCAGGACTCTGGGATCATGACCTGAGCCTAAGGCAGAGGCTTATTCCACTGAGCCACCCAGGCGCCCCTGTCTTTGGAATTTTATGTCCGTGTGGATTCCCCATATATACACCTATTAAATTGGATTTTCTCCTATTAATCTGTCTCATGTCAATTTGATTCTGAGGTCCAGCTAGAAGGACAACAGGATGGAGGAAGGTGTTCCTCCTTGACAATGTTATGTGTATAATATACCATATCTTACCATAAAGTAAGCTAGAGAAAAGAAAATGTTATTAAGAAAATCATAAGGAAGAGAAAATACATGTAGAGTGTTGTATTGTTTTATTAAAAAATCCATATGTAGCTGGATCTGCATAGCTGGAACCCTGTGTTGTTTAAAGGTCAACTGTAATTCAAAATGATGAGAAGTGTTAAGGGAAGCACACAGTTCTTTGGGAGGGAGAATCCAGAAACCAAATTCATAGCCTCTGCTTTCTGGGTGTTTACAATTTTTCTTTTCACCTCACATTTTCACACCT
The DNA here is from genome assembly GCA_003697995.1 of Taxidea taxus jeffersonii. Lineage (NCBI taxonomy): Eukaryota > Metazoa > Chordata > Mammalia > Carnivora > Mustelidae > Taxidea > Taxidea taxus. Next base: position 116,016 of record ML097177.1, on the reverse strand, counting down.
TCCAGGAATACTTTGACAGGCTCTTTATTCCTCAGCTTTTTGAGTGCTTATGAATGATTTAATTTATTTGTGTATATATAGCTTTGAAAGGACAGTTAAAATAGGTAAATAGCAAATATACATATTCAAAGGTCTTTAAAGTTCACCTGATTGTCAATAATGAAGTTCCATCTGGATGTTGAGGATGTGGGCAAAATAGGACTTAAGAATTAACAACCTCTGCCTTCAAGGAACTCACCCTGTCTGGTAAAACAAAGTGCACACTGATGTGGAGAACAAAGGCAAAAGAAAAAATTAAATTTCTTTAAAACTTACAGCCCACTGACAAGTCCTTGAGATAGGCAGAGGGACCTTCCTCTAGGAACTCAGCTGCCTCAGTGTTAATACTTTACTAAGGGCAAAAGGCAATCTTAGCTTAACATTATCCTGACCCCTCAGGATCCTGTAAGTCTCTTTCAGCATATAAAGATTCCATTGGAAAATTCCTTTACTTCTACCCCCAAGATATATGTTAGCAATCATCCTCCAGCATATGACCCACTGATATACATCTGAAGAGTCTCACAACTAAGGTTTTACTAGACAGTAATAGATGACCTTTTCCTAAAAATAGCCAGCCCCTCAAGGTCCTGGAAATCTTGCTTCCAAAATTCCTTAGAGACTTAATGCTATCCTTAATTCCCTCTCAACTTGAAAGTACGTAATCAATTGCTCCTCACAGTCCCAGTGCAGCTCTTCTTGCCCATGGGTCCTGTCCCTGTGCTTTAATAAAGCCACCTTTTTGCACTGAAGACATCTCAAGAATTCTTTCTTGACCGTTCGCTCCAAAACCCAAAATTTCTGCATCACACATGACTCAGAGTCCTTCCATAAGATCTAACACACCATTATAAAATCCTAGATTGTGGTGAACTGGCCCTAAATGCTGAAACAACTCGGGGAAGCTATGATGAATGTGGTGTCACCAAGAGGCTATAAGGAGGAGGTAGGTTGGGGAAAGTGTGTTGGTGTTTAGCTAAGGTATGGGGCAATGCAGAGAGAAGCATTCCATGTGAGGAGAGGAACAAGATTCCAGACTCAGGGATGGAATGGATGTAGTGAATAGAAGTAGTTAAGTTCTCATTGCATTCATGAGGCTTTCTTTTACCAATGGCTGTAGATGACAACAGAGCTTTGATAGGAGGGTTTTTAATGAGTATAACCAAAATGGGGAGGATGGGGGTGGGGTATTGGGTTGTGAATGAGGTGAAGTTATTTGATTGGTCATTTTAAAATGCACAAGCTTTTAAATATGAGCACATGCCCAATGCAGGTTCCTTACCCTTTTTTCTATTAGGTTGGACAGTATGAAATTGCTAACATTCAATTGTTCAGCCTGTAGAAATGTCAATGTCATATGCTTCAACTTAATAGATCATTAAACAACATTTGTATTTATTACCACATCCATCTTCAGGCAGTTCTGCACTCTTAGGAAGCTGGGAACCTAGAAACTACCAAAGCTATTTTGCTATTATACTTGTTGGATGCTGGGAAGTGCCTCTTAGATCCTCCTTAAGGGGGGAAAAATATCCTCCTCACCACCTAAGGCCAGCCTCTGGGAATATTGCTGACGGTCCTCCGCTCTTGGCTGTCTTCAATGATTGCCTCAGATGCGGAAGCTACCTTGAACAAGGTCATACCCCCTTCCCAGGGCAGTCCACACCTAATGACTTATTCCAGAAGTGGTCTAAAGGTTTGATTGTTTAACTTCAACCCATAATAACTTTAAAGAATTATCTTTGGAGCTGTCAAGTCAGCTGAGACCTCTACTGACTTTAAAACACAGCTTAAACGCTCCCTCCTCCCAATCTTTTTTCCCCTCCTCCTCTTCCACGGGTGATGACTCAAGCCCTCTCTACCAATCTTATTGCACTGCAGACTATATCTCGGAGTCGGCTTCCCAGGGTACCTGACCCATACAGTTGGTGCCAGATCTGAGACATTTAGGAACTAGATCACCTGCCACCCAACTGGCAATGAGAATTGCATCACCAGTGATAGGTGGGACATAGGGAGCCTTTGGCACAAGATAGGAGTACTGCCAAAACTTTCACTGTGGGTGAAATGGGATGGTATAACGGTGGAAAAGAATGTACTAGCTGATGCTATGATTCACAGATCTAAGAAATATGAAGGAAGCAATAAGTGTTCCCAGAGCGCAGGGATGCAAGAGCACTTGGCTTCAAGGGTCCCAGACAGAGCAGGTTTGGCCACTCAGCACTGACAAAATCCAAAGGGAGAGGGGCTCATGAAAGACAAGAATTTATTTCAGTGAGACCAACAGTGGGAAGACCGCGGACCAGCACCTTAAAGTTTGTCTCCAAGGTGTTAAAGATACTTCTAGGTTTATATAAGCAAAATGTGGGGCAAAGGTTGGTGGTATAGAGGCCACTTTTAGGCAAACAAGCTTGAGTGATGGAATGTAGAAAGGGCCCACAGTGACCCCCTGGCTGAATACAGACAGACCCATCAGGTGATCCACCTCAAGATCCATCCATAGGCCCTAACTAACCAGGGGCTACTTAAAACCAGGTACAGGGGCGCCTGGGTGGCTCAGTGGGTTAAAGCTTCTGCCTTCGGCTCAGGTCATGATCTCAGGGTCCTGGGATCGAGCCCCGCATCGGGCTCTCTGCTCGGCGAGGAGCCTGCTTCCTCCTCTCTCTCTCTGCCTGTCTCTCTGCCTACTTGTGATCTCTGTCTGTCAAATAAATAAATTAAAAAAAATAAAACCAGGTACAGTTACCAAAAAAGGGAAGATTCCATGTGTTCTCATACCTCCTTGTTTTCCCCCTTTAAGAACAGCCCCCACCCACTGCCTCATGGCAGACAGCCTCTCCTTTGCTGTCCTGCCCACTCTTCCCTTCTGGTATATTCAGTAAACTTCTATCTCCCTTGCTCTGTCCCAAGTGAATCATTTTACCTCCTGTGCCACTGGCTTCCAGTCGATTGTCACCCCACATTTGGGGACCCCTATCCAATCAAGAGACACCCTGTTTAGACACCACATGTGGGTACTGCAGGTGGGAGGTGAAGGTCAGGTCGATCATTGTCTTGGGGTCAATCACAGGACGTCTTGCTGGGTCAGAGCAGAACCTATTGCATGAGGGGGTAGTTTCAGTTCCCGTCATGGGATGCTTTGCTCACAGGGTCTTGGGCCTGAGTTAAGAGATCAGCTGGAAAGAAGAACTGAATCAATTAGAAAGTATACACTAAGGCCAAAATGGAGGTAGGTAAAGTCTTCTTTCGTTAGGACAGAATTGGGTAGACACTGAAGAAGAGGCCTAGGACTTAATTTGAAGAGTAACAGAGCTCCAAAGAAGATAAACTTTAAAAATAAGATCTGTTATGCCAAGCTTGTGATATTTGTTGGAAAAGAATAGGACTCAGACATGAAGGATGAAGACAACTGTGTTGATATGCTCAGTGCCTTGAATCCGCAGATTCCCCTGAATGTTCCAGGTTCCCTTCCCTTATAAAAAGCTAATTCTTCCTACTTGTTTGAAGATGATGTTGCTTCTGCAACATTAAGACAACCTGAGACCACCAATCTCCCTCACCCCCCAGGGTCTGTGCTCAACCCCCTTCTGGTCAGTAGGCCAACAACTAGGGTGGAGATACATCACAGCTTGGCCAAGGAAATTCTGGCCTGATAAGATAGTGAGAGATATGCTTCTGGCATATTGATTTTTTAAGCTTCTTTTTTAAAAACCTGTAAACAAAAGAGAAGCCCAAAGAGCTTCAAAACCAGTAGAAATTACCCTCCTGTAAGAGTCATTTATAGGCACAAGGAAAATCTCCACTTACAAAGCTGTCTTTCTGATTGCACCAGGAAGATGGTGGTGGTGGTCTGGGGAGGGGTGACTCTAAATCTCTAGAAACTTTTATCAACAGAGAAGACTGACAACCTAAATCTGCATAACAAACATGCTCTTGTTTACTGTGCTTTGCCTTATAACCTCCCATGACTGACAACCCCCCTACCCCCAGCATCTTCTGCCTTTAGCTGAGGATGGTATTTAAGGTGGTGGCTTCAGCGATTTGGGGAAAGACTCAGTTTTCCTGGGTCTCTCCCTTGTATATAGGAGGTATACATGTTTCCAAGTGTTTTTCTCCTGTTAATCTGTCTTCTATCAATTTAGTTATTAGATCGGCTGGAAAATCTAGAAGGGAAGAAAGAAAGTTTCCTACTACTACAGTAAGAAAGGAGCTCTACCTTAAAGGAGATGCAGTTCCTGGCCCATGTGCACTGGTCTGAGTTGAGGGAATACGTGTGATTCTGAGGGCACTTAACTAAGTGGGGGAAGTTGAAAAAGGGAGAGTTTAGTGATTTAGAAGCATTCTTACAGGAAATAGAATTTGACTCCTTGGCAAGGACTTCAAGGATGGTTCTTTTTTTTTTTTAAGATTTTATTCATTTCATTAGAGAGAGAGAACAAGAGGGGGGAAGGGGCAGAGGGAGAAGGAGAACCAGGCCCTGCTGAGCAGAGAGCCTGACTTGGTGCTCTTGGTGCCTGATCCCAGGACCCTGAGATCATAACCTGAGCTGAAGGCAGATGCTTAATCCATTGAGCCACCCAGGCGCACCCAAGGATAGTTCTTTTTGCACACATGACAAAGCAACGATTCTTCTTAAGTAAGGTAGAGATATCAGAATTGTAATGGCAAGTAGTGGAAAATATGGGACAGAAAGGGGAATGCTTGAGTGGATATATTATGTAAGTCCAGAAAACCCACTGGAGGCTTGTATTGAAAGGACCAAGAGGACACACCATTTACCATCACAATCACTAGAAATATAATAACATTAGAATCCAGGTAGCTGGGCTCTAACCATAAGTAGCTAGGTTGATATAATTGTAGTAGTGAGCAGCAAGTTTAAAAGCCAGGTGATCCTGACATTCAAAGAGTAATGGAGATGTTTAACAGGACATGGCATTACTAGGGGAAAAATAGAAGGCAGCAACCCAATTCATAAAATCAGGTGAAATCAAGGACAGAAGATTGGGTGGCTGAGCACAGTTATGGCAATAAGGTCCCTGTTTCTTGCCCAGTTCCCAGACTTGAGTCAGTTTTTGGAAAGGTGAGTCACTAGAAGGAAGGATCCTGCAACACTATGGTAAGTATACCAGTAATGATTATTCCAGTCCAATCCAAGAAGGACCCACAGCTATTGACTTAAGTAACTACACACTAAAGAAGGGGTAGTATCCAAACATTTTGAGAACTGCTGGGCACAGAATCCAAGTTGACATCGATATCTGACTGCCTGAAGCATCATTATGAACCCTCTATGAGAGTGGGAGGAAATGAGAGCCAGGTTGTGGTTCAGATCTGGATCACAGTGGTTGCACTGGATCTACAGACCCACCCAGTCATTTCCTTGACCCTGAAATGTATAATTGAGATGGACACCCTTAGTAGCTGGCACAAACACCAAGATGAGACCTATCATAGTGGCAAAGGCCACGCGGAAGCCTCTAAAATTGCCCTCCTGCACAACAAAAATAGTATACAAAAACCAACATTCAATCTTAGGGAAAATGGGAGGCATTAATGCCTCCTTAAAGAATGGTGGGGGGGATAGTCTTCATCCTATCTTCATTTGGGTAATCATCGGGGTCCTTGTAAAACCTGGACAAACCCAGGAGGATAAAAGTGGGCTGTCACAAACCAAGCAGTAGCCCTAATTTCAGCTGCTTGTGCCGGAGATAATATCCTTGCTAGATCAACCGAACATGACCTCAGGGGCATGCTATGTGGTTGTTGATCTGGAGATGATATTCTTTTTTTATTTTTTTATCAGAAACAGCTTTTATTCACTGGGAACATACAACAGACTACATTTACAGTCTTGCCCCAGGGATATGTTAATTCTCCTGTGCTCTTTCATAAAATAGTCCAAAGAGGGGCACCTGGGTGGCTCAGTAGATTAAGCCTCTGCCTTCCGCTCAGGTCATGGTCTCAGGGTCCTGGGATAGAGCTCCGCATCGGACTCTGTGCTCAGCAGGGAGCCTGCTTCCTCCTCTCTCTCTCTCTCTCTGCCTGCCTCTCTACCTACTTGTGATCTCTCTCTGTCAAATAAATAAGTAAAATCTTTTAAAAAAAATAGTCCAAAGAGAACTAGATGAGATCCGTATCCTGCGCATCATCATAATGGTCCATTCTATTGATACCTAATGCTAACTAATAATTGATAACTCATGCTAATCTAACTGGCTCAGAGAAAAACATGCCTGCAACATTGCCAACGTTGCCAACACACACACTCCAGAAAGTGAGAGATAAACCCTATGAAAATTCAAAGGACCACCACAAAATTAACCATTTTGGGACTTCAGTGGTCCAGGGTATGCCAGCACCTCCCCTCAATAATAAACATTTTTGCATTTTCCTCTACTCACCACAAAGGAGCATGTCCCCTCACAAGTCTCTTTGCGCTCTGGAGGTACTTGGAAAAGTACTCCCATCTTTGAATAGTGCTATGACCCATATACTGGGTGACACTAAATTCTGCCAGCTTTAATTACGGCACAGAGCAGGGAAAAAGGCTCTGTAGCAGGTCCAGTCTACAATGTAAACAGCCCTGTTGTTCGAACCATGTAACCTAGAAGATCTTGTGGTACTAGAGGTATCATCGAGGTACTAGTGGGAAAAATCATGCAGAGTTTATAGTAATTCCCCATCAGAGAATCTCAGTACAGATCCCTGGGCTTCTGGAGAAAAGCCATGCCATATATACCTTTCAAAAAACTCCTGGCGTCTCCTGATAGAGATGGAGGACCTGATCACTGGGATATGACTTGACTAACTCATCTGGAGTACTACCTTTCTTCCCCCCAATTTTTTTTTTTTGCAAAGCACTTTCAGAGACACACTACTCATCCGCCTTGATGATGTATTTTTGTATCTAACCCTCAAGTGTTCCTCAGATCTAGAATTCCAGCCCAGTGTGCTATATGAGCAATGGTATGTTGATAAATGTTTAGCAACTGACTCTCTGAAACAAAAAGCTCTGTTTTGCAGCATTTGCCTCTTTCCACAATATTAATAAAACCTCCATGGCTGATTTTAAGTTGCTGAGCTGACATGACTGAATGCAGGCCTGGGAAGAGATACACGGTGGCCACCATTACATAGTGTGTCCATCTTACAGATACAATAGCTGTTAACAACTTCAGAAAATAGATAATAGGGATACCTGGGTGGCTCACTCAGTTAAGCATCCACCTTTGGCTCAGGTCATGATCCCAGCATCCTGGGATCAAGCCCCACATTGCGCTCCCTGCTCAGTGGGGAGCCTGCTTCTCCCTCTCCCCCTACCTGCCGCTCAACCTGCTTGTGCTCCTTCCCTGTCTCTCTCTCTCAAATAAATAAATAAAATTAAAAAAAAAGAAAATAGATAATAAAAACATTTAGTGAAGAGAAAAAGAAAGTGATGAGTTCTGAGTTTTGAGTTTGTTTCTTTTGTACATAATTTAACTGTAAGTTTATATAATTTAAGTTTTAAAAATCTCTTTCACAACCATTTCAAAAAATTTCCTGAAAATTTAAAAATTGCCATTTGCAGCTCGTATTAGCTAGTTCTGGTGCACTTGTGAAAACTTCTCACCTTGTGAGATTTTCGTTAGGTGTGGAAGTTCTTATAAGTAAATGCAATTCTTAGTCATTTTTGGCCTAAGATTTTTGATCCTTCAGTGGTGGTGATCACTTACTATCTTTCAGAGTTTCCTAACTGCTATTTCAGTGAACTAATTCTTGTTTCCTTGGGACCTTTCCAAACTAAGTTATAAGCCTTTTTAGGGAAATAAACAGGTTTTTGTATTTTTATTTGTTTGACACCCCCCCTTTCTTTGCATGTTGTAGGGTCACAATATGTATTCATTAACTTGGACACATTTTACATATGTCAAACATGAAAGTCAAGATCTACATATTCCAAATTAATCTAATAAACTGCTCAGATGCACGATGTTTTCATTTTTAACATTAGTTGTTTTCTTTTTGTTTTCACGAGTTACTTTTTAGGCTGATAGGAAATGAATGTCATAAATGGATCTAATACCATTTTAAAAAATGTATTATTCTCATTTTTCTTTTTTCTTTTTCTTTTTTTTCCTCATTTTTAACGTTTCTCCAATCTGCTACTTAATACATCAGAAGTTCCCAAAAATGGTTACAACTTGAAACTTCCCTTAGCCTTAAAATATTGAAAAACACCACTGAATCATTTTAAGTGGGTTCCTCAGAAGGCATAGTTAGCTTTTTCATCTTCTGACTAATTTCATACATTGATATTCTCAGCTGAGTTTTATCCCTGGAAACATATCACTGAAATGATCAATAAGTAACTTTCATGAAGAATGTAACCATACACTCTCTCTAAAAAGTTCTAACCATTGGAGAAAAACATGAATGTACTGATAGTGTCTCAAAACATTCAAGAAACTATTTAGGTGAATTTAACAGAGTCTTAGATTAATGAGAGTAAATTTTGAGTACCCAGAGTCTAATCTATGTTAGAGTAAACGTCACCTATAATGGCAATGTCCTACGTTGATTCCATCTAAACTGTTGAATGACTATCTTCAGGGAACATAAATGTCAGTCCTATTAAAAATACATGATTAGGGGCGCCTGGGTGGCTCAGTGGGTTAAAGCCTCTGCCTTCGGCTCAGGTCATGATCCCAGGGTCCTGGGATCGAGCCCTGCATCGGGCTCTCTGCTCAGCACGGAGCCTGCTTCCTCCTCTCTCTCTGCCTACTTGTGATCTGTCTGTCCAATAAATAAAATCTTTTAAAAAAATACATGATTATAACTAGCTACATTTGTGGGGGAAGGGAGGAAGGGAGAGATAGGCACATATATACTTATCTTAGTCATGGATTAATGTACTGAGATTTTTTTCTATTTTACAGCTTTCTTTTTCTGATAGACCTTAAATATTGACAAATTTTCCTGATAATTAATGACTATACAGAGCGATTAATATTAGCCAATAATAAAGGAAACCCCAGGTCCTCTTTGGCTTAAAGGGTTGTCTGGAATTATTATATTTATTTCGGGTGAAGATTCTTCTAATTACTTCATTTCTTCTTAATTGGTATCTTACAAAATAAATTAAGTATAATAATTATTAGTATTCATTTTTGACTTCTCCAGATATTGGTCTAAACTAAACAGGGGTGCCTGAGCAGCTCTTGAGCTCTTGAGCAGCAGTTGGTTAACCATCCCCCTTCGGCTCAGGTCATGATCCCAGGGTCCTGGGATCAAGCCTCACGTTGGGCTCCTTGCTCAGCGGGGAGCCTGCTTCTCCCTCTCCCTCTGCCACTCCTCCCTGCTTGTGCTCTCTCACTCCCTTTCCCTGTCAAATAAATAAATAAATTAAAATCTTTAATAAATAATTAAATAGTATAGTGCACATACAAGTAGCATTTCAAGTGTCTGTTTTCAGACTTTAATTCATTTATAGCTGTGCCATATTTATTACATTAGTAAAAAATATTGCCCAGGTATAGGCTACTTGCAAAATCTCTTTTATAAAACCAGTTAAATTAGTACAAAAATATCCATGTGTTGCATTAATGGGCTTAATAGTATTTTTTTAAGGATTTATTTATTTATTTGAGAGATAGAAAAAGAGAGAGAGTGAGCATGTGGGGCGGGGCAGAGAGAATCTCAAGCAGACTCCCCACTGAGCTTGGAGGGGCTTGATGGCACGACCCTGAGATCATGACCCAAGCTGAAATCAACATTCAGACACAATCGATTGAGCCACCAGGCGCCCCTGGACTTAAGAGAATTTTAATAATATTGCAGAAAAGAGGAAAACAAAGAAAGAAACAACGATTTTCTTTTTAATTTTGAAGCTACACTTAGATTTCTAACATCTACTCAAAATGGTTCATATTTTAACATGGGTTTTTTGCTTTGTTGTTGGTAGTGGTGGGTACCCCTAGCATGTAAGACAGCACAAAAGGAACTAGATTAAATGATCACGTACCAAATAGAACAGAATCTCTCATAAACACCACTCTTGAGTGAGCCATAGATTAAATTAGTTATCTCTTTAAATACCCTCTTTGCACGAATGATGCAGCCCTTCATCTGTGTTGAGGATACAATTGATGGGACATCGGTGGAGTATAGTTGAAAATAATCTGCACTCTCTTGCCAATGTTTCCTTGTCTCCAAAGGCCTCTGCTCCTAACAGAGTGCTGAAATGGACTTTGCTATGGATTCAGTCCTTGTATGAGCAGTTTAGTACTGAGTTCTACATGGAACTCTGGTGTATGATCAGATTTTGAATAAAAAATTGGGTCATAACGGGAGAACTATAAATTAAAACTAAAACACCATTTCTAACCGATTAGTTTGTCAAAGCTCAGCAATACTGTGGAAGATGAGAGCAAGGAAACTCATACTCTCTCTTACACATTGCTAGCAGAAGGATAACCAGTTAAACCCCTGTGAATGGAAATTTGAGAAAATGTAGCAAAATCACCCAACACATAACCAACAATTACCTTCTAAGACTTTATCTGACCTGTACACCAAACAGGCAAAATGATATATATTCAAAGATATTCATCAGTGTTTTATTTGTATTAGCAAAAGATTGGAAACAATGAAAATATCCATCAACAGGGAATTGGTCAAAGAACGTGTGATACGCCCATATAATACAATGTTATGCCACCATTAAAAAAGAATGAAGAAGATTCATATATGTATGGATATGGAAGGATTTCTAAGATATATTCCTCTCCCCCAGCTTTATTGAGATTGGATTGACACATAACATATATCTTGAAGGCCTACAACATATTAATTTGATACATTTATATACTGCAACAAGATCGCCACCATTAGAATTAGCTAACATCTCCATTCTGTAACATAATTACCTTTTTTTTATGGTGAGAATATTTAAGATCCATTCTCTTAGCAACTTTCAAGTATATAATACATCATTACTAGCTATAGTTACTATGCTATACTTCGATCCCCAGAACCTGTCAATCCTCCAGCTGGAAATTTGTATCCCTATTTTTTTTAAGAGAGGGAAATAGAGAAAGAGAGAGAGAGTGGGGGAGAGAAAGAGAGAGAGAGAAAGAGAATCTTAAGGGGATTTCACATCCAGCACAGAGCCAGACATGGGGCTCAATCTCAAAACCCTGAGATCATGACCTGTGCCAAAATCAAGAGTTGGACACTAAACTGACTTGAGCCACCCAGGTGCCTCTGGAAATCTATACCTTAACCACTATCTTCCTATTTCTCCCACACCTGACTCCTTGGTAACCACCACTCTGGTCTGTTTCTCTGACTCCAGCTTTTTTAGACTGACATATCAGTGTTACCATACATCACTTATTGTCCTCCTCTGATTTATTTCACTTAGCATGACACCCTCAAATTTCATCCAAGTTGTTGCAAATGACAGGGTTTCCATCTTTCTCATGGCTAAATAATATTCCATTACATATATTCATTAATACATGATGAATATAAATATATATAATATCACATATTTCTTATCTGTTGATGGACACTTAAGTTGTTTGTGTATCTTGCTATTTTGAATAATGCTACAGTGAACATGAAAAGGCAGATATTTCTTTGAGATCCTGATTTCAATTCCTTCAGATATATACCCAGAAGTAGAAAGGCTGAATCATATGGTAGTTCTATTTTTAATTTTTTGAGGAGCCCCCATACTGTTTTCCATAGTGTCTGCACCAATTTACATTCCCACCAACAGTGCACAAGGATTCCCTTTTCTCCACACTCTCACCAACTTGTTACCCACTGTCCTTTTGATGATAGCTATTCTTTTTTTTTGTTATTTAAAAAAATTTTTTTATTATGTTACGTTAGTCATCACACAGTACTCAACATTATTTTTTTTTTACAGTAGATAAATCTTTATCCACATGGAGAGATGCTCGCAATATATTTCAAAGAGAAAAAAAAGCAAATCATAAAATGTATGCTTAGAATGATCCTGTTTGTGAAAGGGTAACAGTGCTACTTTGGAAGGTGGGATTATGTGTGATTTTTAGTTCTTTTTCTTACCTGCATTTAAAAAAATATCAGCAGTAAGTTTTTACTATTTTGGAATTAAAATAAATTTTGTTTTAATCACTCTCTGATTATTATCAAAGTACCTACAATGAGCAACGCATTGTGCCAAGGTGAGCACACAAGAATTCACTGCAATTTAGCTATTCTAATAGGTGCAAGACAATATTATTGTGATTTTGGTTTGCATTTCCCTGATGATTAGTGATGTCAAGCACTTTTTCAAAAATACACTTTTAACAAGAAAGGAAATTAATTGAGTAAATCATGCTGTCATTCCTGTAAAAATATGTACACATATTTATTCACCTGCATATGCATAGAACAGCAGAAGAGTACACAAGAAACTTCAGATTAGGTGTCTGGGGGAAGCTTTCAAGATGGAGGCTTGTTTTTCACTCTAATCCTTTTTGCAGTTTATATTATTTGCCTGTATTGCTTATATAGGTAAAAATAATTTTTAAAAAAGAACTAGTAAAGCTTGGTGAGTCTTACTTCATTCTTCTGAGAGCAACCAGGTTCTGCATCCATATTTAGTCTACCCATTGATTGGGCAAGTCCCTGAGCCCTTCTTAAGATGAAATATTTTTACAGCAAGAGGGATTATGAAGAATAATGAAGAAATGAACACACTGGAAAAGAACTTTTTGGTGACTCTTAACCATTTTATATTGTGAATATTTTATAAAACTTGAGATCTATGGACTTCATCCCATAAAAATGTACAAAATCTGGGGCACCTGGGTGGCTCAGTGGGTTAAAGCCTCTGCCTTCAGCTCAGGTCATGATCTCAGGGTCCTGGGATCAAGCCCCGCATCAGGCTCTCTGCTCAGCAGGGAGCCCGCTTCCTCCTCTCTCTCTGCCTGCCTCTCTGCCTACTTGTGATCTCTGTCTGTCAAATAAATAAATAAAATCTTTAAAAATGTACAAAATCTTACACACAGCAACAGGTTTAGGGAACCTCCTAAGGCCCATTTGTGAGCCCTGGATTAAAAGTGCTTACTCTAAAATGAAAGAGAGAGTTTTTTCAGGGGCCCACAAGAGATCCATTTTATTTATTATTAATGAAACATCCAGCATAAAGAGTTTGATCTCTTGAAAAAGAAAGTGGGATTTTTTTTTTAGCATGCAATGGTTTCTATCTCGTTAGGCAACATTTCTTATTTTTATCAGGGAGGTATAGTAACTGCCTTCCAGTTGCCATAAACGTAATCTTAGTATAAGCAATTCTTTGAGTCTGCTTAGGAGTAGTGACATCCAGGATTTGTTAATATTCTGATGCTTATGATTCAGCTGAGAAGGTCAAGAAATACCTAGTGGGATATTTTGGCCATGACAACCTTTTCTGTAATTGACCTCCAGCCAGGTAATCCTCTTCCCTATTGAATTTGGGATTTCTTATGGCACCGAACCATTCTGAAGGGCAAATTTTGGAGATTCCCTACCCAGCCACAAAGCAGGTGGTAGAAAAGTCCCCATACTTAGTACATGCAGAGCCTATTTCACATCCAGAATCTTCTCTTCTCCTTGCTCACTTAAGGTCTCTAAGTCTCCATCTCATTCACTACAAAGAATGAGAATAAGCACAAGCAGGAGAGCTTACTATAGCACGTTGAGACTAATTTCGTTGGTTGAATAGCAGCAATACACTCACCTTTAAAGATTGCTCAAAAGAACCTTGTCTCTGATAATGACACAAAACTATGGAATTTCCCACAATGTTTTCCTTTAATAAGACTTTATCACTGAAAAAGTAGGCGGATTCTCATAAAACAGCTGAGAATTCAACTATAGATACAACATACAGCTGTTTCAATGTGAAAACAGCTGTTTTCCCTAGCTTCTCTATAGATAAATCTCAGTTTAATGTGGTATTTTCCAGATCCACACTATTTTTGCCTTTCAAGATCATGAGGAAGAATGAGAAAGAGAAAGTCCCAAACCACAGGTTGCTTCATAAATGATTTCTGGTGATTTCAATGAGATATCAGACCTAGGCCTGTGTTTTCACTTGTTCTGTCCCACCACCCAAGGTTGAGTTTACAGATGAAGAAACTGATACACTTGCCCAATTGGTTGAGTCACATTATAACCTAGGCCTATGTGATTCTGCTACTCCTTGGATGCCCTGTAAATTTTTCTGGTGAATCTATAAACCATCAATTTTAAAAGCCATATAACTGAAGCACCATAAATGTGATCTAAAGGTTCCAAGATGAGTGGCTCTCAGATACTAGAATGCCTCAGGGTCATCTGAAGGTCTTGTTCAGTTTCCTGAGAGACTGGCCAGGAAAGGACCCAAGAATTTGCATTTCCAGCACTGGATTTTTTTTTCTAAGAATAACTGTAAAATTCACCTATTCTTCCTGAGATGAATGGCAAACATTTTTCTTTCATCTTCTCTTTCATCTTCTGTTGGTGTTCTTCTTTATAAATGATACATCTTATTACCATAGCATGTAGTAGATGTAATCCTACTGATTACAAACATGTCCACATGTAGTAGGCTAAATAACCCTTTCCCTTTTATTCTTCTCTGGGTGGTGAAAGTAACTTTGATTTTTATAATAGGCTTTTTCAGTATTTACTGATTTGGTTCCTTCTGACCTTCATGTCTCATTTTAAAAATCCATTTTACTAACTGTGTGTTTATGTGCGTGTGTATATAACATCAAACACACTGTACTACAGTTCTGCTGATAAAGTTTGGGAGCAACGATGTGCAGTTAAGTCTTGAAACTTAAGTCCAAATGAATGAGCTTAATTTATTTCATCTAGAAACCAATTATTTAGAGATTTAAGCAATTTGGCAGCTGGGTGTGCAGAAGGGGATGTGGGTGGGACTAACATGTTTTTGCCAAGACTGAGTTTTTGCCTAGTGCTTTTGGAATTTCAAGAATCTAATTAAGACTTTTGGTAAATTTGCTTTAAATCACCATAGAATTAATAAACTGGAGGCATTACAGTGTCTGTCAGCTCTGATTTAATTTAGACACTCAGTCCTTTAAAACTAGATCAAGACTTCAGAGAAGTGCCAGATAGGTGACTCTTTCCAAACTGCCTGTAGGTAGCTGGTGACACCCCTGTGGCCGCACTAGCTGCTTGGCCATGTTGCTGAGGGACCCATGGCACCCCTCCCACTACTCATAGTAGGTCTAGGGAATACCTTAGGTCCAAGTCGCCCTTCTTCCCATCTCCCAGTCACAGACGTCTTTAGCCTCTTGCTGACATGAAGCTGCACTTTCCAGCTTCTCCTCTTCCATAGGTGACTATTCTCTGGGTTCAGGTCTCTGTGAAACTCAATCCCCGCTGAGCTGAGATGAGTTTAGATGCAAGGTCTGGGAGGCAGACATCTTGGGAGAATCGGGAACTAACGGCAAGACATGCTTCTATTGCCACCACATTGTGGGTTAAGTACATTTTTGTAGGCTACTCTAGATACTATACTGCTTGATCTTTTTTTCTTCCAGAGAAAATTACACTCCAATTTCCAAATATTTTTAAATGATCTTTTATTTA
The DNA here is from genome assembly GCA_003697995.1 of Taxidea taxus jeffersonii. Taxonomy (NCBI): domain Eukaryota; kingdom Metazoa; phylum Chordata; class Mammalia; order Carnivora; family Mustelidae; genus Taxidea; species Taxidea taxus. The sequence goes on along the minus strand of ML097177.1, from coordinate 100,374 downwards.
TTTTTTTTAAAAAAATTATTTATTTGACAGAGAGAGAGAGAGAGATAACAAGTAGGCAGGGAGGCAGGCAGAGAGAAAGGGGAAAGCAGGCTCCCCACTGAGCAGAGAGCCCGATGTGGGACTCAATCCCAGGACCCTGAGATCATGACCTGAGCTGAAGGCAGAGGCTCAACCCACTGAGCCACCCAGGCGCCCCTAAATGATCTTTTAGAACACAATTTAGACTTGGTATTATTCTTCTACACTCTCTTTTTCTCTTCTCTCATTCTCTTTCCCTTTTATATGAGTTGGCTCTTTCATTCCCACCTTATTCCAAACTTTCAGTTCTTTGCTGAGCATCACTGGCAAGTTGGGAACTCTTAATATTTAATCATAATTCCTGAAATATTGCCATCATAATGCTTTTCCATCTTACTCCCTAATTAAACCATTACATAAATTGTCATTTCTAGAACTGTCATATCCAAAGTGTTAGCTTAAAAGAGCTGCTTATGCTTTCATTTAAACAATAGAAAGATAATTTGAAAACAGCATGACAACAATGTGTGTGTGGGTGTCTTGGTTGGCCTGGAGCTGACACTTAAATATGGTAGCTGGTGCAATTAGGCAGCACACCCAAAGTCCTCAATGACCTGGATTGAATAAAGCTGTTTTGTTTTTAACTTCAAGGGTATTCTCAAGAACACCTAAACACATACACCATTTCATGATTGGCCTACATTCCAGGAGTTCAATGGGAAAGAACTCAGGAGCTCTGTGCAGAAATGGAGGTTTAGACATATACAGACATACCTCAGGAAATGGGGATGGAAGAGATTAAAAGAATTCATAAGGAACAGCAGCACTGCCATTAGAAGGAAAGATCACCATGGGTGGCAAAGTTGAACAAGGTATGGTTGATTTAGCACAAAGCTCTCAGTGTTAGAGGTGGTTGTGGCTTCAGGCATAATGCAGGGATGAGCTTGAATACCACCTGACCCAGATTCCCACTCCTTCCTCTTCTTCCACCTCACTCCCTCTTGAGCCACTATTGTCCTGGGAAAGAGAATGAAATGTTAAAAGAAGAGCCCTAAAACTTCTTAAGCAAGGCAACAAAAGGACAGACCATAAAAGGAAAAAAATGGTAAAATGGACTACATAAAAATTAAGAACTTCTGTATATCAAAAGGGAGTAAAAGGCAAACCACAGCCTGAAAGATGATATGTACTATACATATATCCAACAAAAGACTCCTATTCAGGTTATATAAAGAATTGTTATACATTTCTAAGAAAGAGACAGACAACGTAATAGAAAAATGGGCAAAATACTTGAAGGCGTTTTGAAAAAAGATAACAAAAGGGCCAACAGACATCAAAAGTTGCTCAACTTTTTTTTTATCAGGGTAATGCAAATGATGCATAATGGAATGTGTATCCGCACTCATCAGAATGACTAAAATGAAAAATATAAAGAATACCAAGTGTTATGGTATATGGAGCAACCAGAAATCTCATATGCTACTGATGGGAGTGTCGATTTACATATCCATTTTGGAGAAGTCCTAAGCTATGTTTACTAAAGCTGAATATATGCTCATACTATGACACAACTATTTCACTCCTAGATATATACTCCACAAAAATGTACACATATATTCACCTAAAGACATATTCAAGAATGTTCATAGCAGCATCCTCACAATAGGCCAAATGAGAAAATACCTATAATGGGTACTTTTACCTGTCAACTTGACTGGGTCACAAGGTACCCAGATATCTGGTCAAACATTATCCTGGGTATTCCAGGGAGAATGTTTAAAATGAGATCGACATTTAAATCAGTAGACTGAGTAGAGCAAATTATTCTCCCTAATGTGGGTGGGCCTCATCCAATCAGTTGAAGGCTAAAAAAGAACAAAAAAGCTGGCCTTCCCCCAAGTAAGAAAGAATTCTTCTGACAGTCTTAAAACTGGGATATTGGCTTTTTTCCTGCCTTTAGATTCAAACTGAAACACTGGCTTTTCCTGAGTCTTAAGGCTGCCAGGCTTTGGACTGGAACTACACTGTTGGCTTTCCTGGGTCTCCAGCTTGCTGACTTACTCTGCAGATTTTGGAATTTGCCAGCCTTCCATAAGAATGTCAGCCAATTCCTTATAAAAAATTTCTTTACACACACACACACACACACACACACTATTGGGTGTATTCTTCTGGACAATCCTAATACAACACCCAAATGCCCATCAAGAGTAGAATGGATTAATTAATTGTGGCATTTATTTACAAAATATAATACTGTCTAGCAATGAGAATGAACAAATTACAACTACTCACAATAGAACAGATGGATTTCATGAACATAGTGTTGGAAAAAAAAATCCAGACACAAAAGAGAATAGGGAAAACTAGTCTATATTATTATTAGGTTTAAAAGTTACCTTAGGGTGGGTAGTCACTGGAAGCATGTAAGAATAGAGACCTCTGAGGATGTTGTTATGTTGGTCTGTTTCTAAATCTAGGTGCTAATTACATAAATGTGTTCCGTTTGTGAAAATTTAGCAATGTGTACTTTTCTGCATGCATATTATACTTCAATAGAAAAAAAATATAAAGCTCTTTGTTGAGGAATAAAATTGATTAACAAGGAAATTGGACTGAGGGACAGCCTATTAACATGACCTTTCCAGGCCATATAAATTGGTAGGGACCAAGAAACATTTGAGATTCAATTCCAATATATTGACAGCTAAAAAATCCCTGGACATAACACAACAAGCAAGTATAGGAGAACTCTGAAAAGTGGAAAGGATATGGCAGGCTGCCTAGATACTGCAGGATTTGAGAAACAACACAGAGCTGAGTTCTCCAGGTTTCCTTACTGCCTTCCCTATATCCTAGGTAGGGTGTTGCAGAAACCTCCAAGCCAGAACCGCCAGCAGGCTCAGACAAATAAGCACCAGGAAAGCCTATCTCCCCAGCTGAAGTACTTGGAAAAGAGTGGTATAACAACAGAAAACATTTCAGGAAATGCCCATCTTATTCAGGTAGATGACATTCCACCTCACCCTACTTTCCAACATGATGGCAGAAGTAGAGAGCACATTCTGATTCCCTTGTTGGATGATGTTGATCAGCTGAGCAAGGAGGTGATCTTCCATCCCTTACCCAGCAGAAGCAGGCAGCAGTGATTCAATTGCCTTGCTAAGAGAATGTCCGCAGGACTAAACATGCAGCTGATAGTCCATTCCATGCTGGACCCAGGGAGTGTTAGATTTCCCAGCTGAGGCAGTGTCAGTAGAGCCCAGTGGTGGGTTCCTGCCCAGCTTTGACGAGGCAGAATAAGGTGGTGGGAAGTTTTAGTTGGTACTTCACTTCCTATCCTCCTCTTTCCTGGTGTCAACAAGGCCCAGCAAACAGCTGAGCTTACACCTCTGCTTGGAGACAATGAGGAAGTGTGATTCAACATTCTACTTTCACAGGGAAGATGTCTGCAGGAACAAGAGTGGAGTTGAACTTTCCACTTCAACCATCTGTGATAAAGCACTATAAGTCAGCATTTCATCTTTGCTGGGGTGGTGTCAGTGGAACCTAATGGGAATCAGTGGCAGGCTAAACATACACAGCCACCAGGTTTTCCTACTACATGTCAACAGGAGAACTGCTTGCTTAAAAAAAAAAGATTAAATAGGATCCAGAGTTTTATGAGCTCCTAAATATAAAGTATATTTTATACAATAAAATATCATTCATCATACCAAGAACCAAGAAAAATCACAAAATGAATGAAAAAAAAAAACCAATTAACAGACCCTAATACCAAGATGAATCAGATGTTGGAGTTATCTGACAAGGATTTAAAAACAGCCATTGTAAAAATGCTTCAACAATCAATTATGAATTCTCTTAAAACAAGTGAAAAATAGAATATGTTAGTAAAGAAATAGAAACCATAAAAGAGAGTCAAATGGAAGTTATAGAACTGAGGAATATAATAACCAAAATAAAAACTTGCTGGATGGGATTAATAGTAGAGTGGAGACAACAAAGGATAGAATCAGTGAATTCAGGGGCAACTCAATAGAATTTATCTAACCTGAATGATAGAGAGGAAACCAAAAGAAACAAAATCTCAAGGAAATCTCAAATCTCAACAGAATCTCAAGGAAAATTGCCAAAAAGCTAACATTTGTATTATTAGACTCCCAGAAGGAAAGGAGAAACAGAGTAAGAGTAAAAAAAGAATTTGATAAAATAATGGCTGAAAACTCTCCAAATTTGGTGGAAGACAAACCTACAGATTCAAGAAGCAGAGTCAACTCCATATAAGATGAATCCCCCCCAAACCCATGCTAAGATATGTAATAATTAAACTTCTGAAAATTAGGCAAAGAAAAAAATCTTGAAAGTAAACAGAGAGAAGCAATGCCATACTTATAGGCAAACACCAATTAGAATGGCTACTTGAATTTAAATTAAAAAAAAAAAAGAATGGCAATAGATTTGTCATCTGAAACCATGGAGGCCAAAATGATGTGGGACAACATTTTCAAGTGCTGAAAGAAAAGAACTTTCAACTAGGAATTCTATATCAAGAATGAAGGGGAAATATCCTCAGGCAAAACAAAGCTAAGGAAATTTGTCATTAGCAAATATGCCTTTAAAGAATGGTTAAAAGACATTTTTCTAAACAGAAAGGAAGTGATAACATAAGACTCAGAACCTCATTAAGAAAAAAGAACATTGGAGTAGGTAAAAAAAAATTGGGGGGAAATATGATAGACTATCTTCATGAGATTCTCTAATCATATTTGAGGGTTGAAGCAAAACTTAAAACATTATTGGACATAGGATTCAATGTGTGTACAAGAAATGTTTCAGCCAGTTATACTTAAAAAGTACAGAGAGTAAAGGAACCTAAATGGAAGTAAGTTTTCTACATGTAACTCAGAGGGTTAAAGGTAGATACCAAACTATGATAAGTTACATATGCATTTTGCAATTCCTAGAAAATGCACTAAGAAAATTATACAAAATAATATGCAGAAAAATATAAACAAATTAGATGGAATACTGAAAAATGTTGAAATAACCTCCAGGAAGGCCCAAAAGGGAAACAACAAAGTATGATACAGAGAAAACAAACAGAAACAATTAATAAAATGAAGACTTAAATCTTAATATATCAATAATTACCTAAGATGTAACTGGTCTAAATAAAATAATTAAAAGACACAGATTGCTAAATTAAAAAAAATGATCTGGCTATATACTATCTATAAAACACTCACATCAAAGACAGCAACAGAAGTTGGTGTTATGGGTTGCACTGTGTCCCTCCAAAAAGGATATGGTGAAGTCCTAACTCCCGTACCTCAGAATGTGACCTTATTTGGAAATAGGGTATTTTGCAGTTCCTGGACAAACACCAAACAATTCTTAGATACCAGCAAGTTATCCAAGAATTCAACTCAATTTTGATATTATATACCTGCAGAGAGCATCAGATTTCACAGATTAAAGGTTCAGTCCTAAAAGACTGTTCCCCATCCCCAACTTCAGACATCAGTTGAAAGTCCCAGGCTGTTACTTGGGCTTCTCACCAACAAGCTAACAATTGGAGATTCCAGTGACCTTCTCCCTAGGTTCAATTAATTTGTTAGAGTAGCTTACAGAACTCAGGAAAATACTTACTTATATTTATCAGTTTATTACAGGATATGATAAAGAATACAAATCAACAGCCAGATGAAGAGATACCTAGGGCAAGTTCTCAAAGAGCTTCCGTCCTCATGGAGCTCGGGGTTTGGTTTGATAGCACATGGGAGTATTCTGGTTTCCCAAGCATGAAAAGTCTTCAGAAAGGACCAGAAACCTGTCCTCTTGGGTTTTTGGGAAGTTTCATTACATAGTCATGATTGACTTAGTCATTGGCTATTGGCTGATTCAATCTCCAGCCCGCCCTTGCTTTCCCAGAGGTCAGGGCATGGAACTATAATCATATAATTGGTCTTCCTGGCAACTGGTCCCTACTTGAGTAGGATCCAAAAGTCACCTTCATTAATCACAAGACACTTGTTTCATCTATATGGCTTTGAAGGATTTTCAGGAATTGTAGATGAAGATCAAATATATCTGAGAAATATATTTTTGGCATCTGAATGATCAAATATGTATCTCTTATAAATTATTATATTACATTGGATCACTGCAGAAGTAAGTTAAGATGATGTCATACTGGAGTAGAGTAGACCCCTAATCCAATAGCTAAATGTTAGCAGAAGAAAGGAAATAACAGAGATTAAAGTATAAATAAATAAACAGAGGCTACAAAAAACAATAGAGAAAAATCAAAGAATAGAATTGTTTTACATTTTGGCAGTTCAGTTTACATTTTACATTTAATGGCTGGTTTGATAGAAGACAGCTGGGTCCCCATATTTGCTTCTGTATTCTACCTGTTAAGACACATTTTGATCACAGACCTAAATGTTAAATGTAAAACTATAAAAATTTTAGAAGAAAAACAAGGACAAGTTTCTAGAACTTATAAAGAACTATATAAAAAAAAGGGGAGCCTGGGTGGCTCAGTGGGTTAAAGCCTCTGCCTTCGGCTCAGGTCATGATCTCAGGGTTCTGGGATCGAGCCCCACATCAGGCTCTCTGCTCAGCAGGGAGCCTGCTTTCTCCTCTCTCTCTGCCTGCCTCTCTGCCTACTTGTGATCTCTGTCTGTCAAAAAAATTAATAAAATCTTTTAAAAAAAAGAAAGAACTATATAAAAAAAGAAACAATCACATTTGGAAGTGGGGAAGACATGAACAGACATTTTGATGACAAGAATATAAAGATCCTAATAAGCACATGAAAAGGCATTCAACATCATTGTCCATTAGAGAAATGTAAATAAAACATGAAATGTCACTATATACCTATCATAGTGGCTAAAATTAAAAATTGTGACCCCACCAAATGCTGACAAGGAGGCAGAGAAAGTGAATCATTCATGCTTTGCCAGTGAGAATGAAAGATGGTACAGCCACTCTGGAAAACAGCTTGACAGTTTATAAGCATGCAGTGACCATATAACCCAGCAATTGTACTCTTGAGCACTAACCCCAGAGAAATGACAACATATGTTGACACAAAAACCTGTACATGAATCCTCATACCAACCTTATTTATAAGAACCAAAAAGTGGAAACAACTCAAATGCCTTTCAGAGGTTGATGAGGTAAATTCTATATATCCATGCATTGACATACCGCTCAGCAATAAAAAGTAATAAAATAAGGGCACCTAGTTGGCTCAGTTGATTGAACATCCAACTCATGGTTTCAGCTCAGGTCATGATCTCATGGATCATGAGATCATGCTCCTCGTGGGGATGGAGAGAGGTCTGCACTCAGCAGGGTGTCTGCTTGAAGATTCTCTCCCTTTGCCCCCCCCACTCTCACTCTCCCACGCACTCTTTCTCTAAAATAAATAAATAAATGTTTTTAAAAGGAATAAAATATTGATGCATGCAACAACATGCATCATCTCCAAGGAATTATTCTGAGTGAAAATGTCAAATGGTTACATATTATATGATTCCATTTAAAAGCATTCATAACCTTACTAGAATGAAAATAGATTAATGGTTGCCAGAAGTTGGGGTGAAAGACAGAAGGCAATGAGGAGGAGCAAAGTGGGCATGGATTTGTGGTAATGGATTGTTCTGTATCTTGAGTGTATCGATATCATTAGTCTGGTTGTAATATTGTGCCATGGTTTTGGAAGATGTTACTGTTGAGGGAAATTGGGTAAAGGACACACAAGATCTTTTCCTTTTCTTCCTTCCTTCCTTCCTTCCTTCCTTCCTTCCTTCCTTCCTTCCTTCCTTTCCTTCTTCTCTCTCTCTCTTTATTTTTTTAAAAGATTTTACTTATTTATTCATGAGAGACACAGAGAGAGAGAGAGAGAGACAAAGGCAGAGGCAGAAGGAGAAGCAGGTTCCCCGCTGAGCAGGGAGCCCTATGTGGGACTCCATCCCAGGACCCTGAGATCATGACCTGAGCTGAATGCAGACATTTAACCATCTGAACCCCTCAGATGCCCCTCTTTCTTTCTTCCTTCCTTTCCTTCTCTCTCTCTTCCTTCCTTCTTCATATCCTTCCTTCGGACTTCCTTCTTCTTTTTCTTCCTTCTTTCCCTCCATCCCTCCCTCCCCCTTCCTTCCTTCTTCCTTTCTTTCTTTTCCTTTCTCTCTCTCTCTCTTCCTTTCTTTTCTCTTTCTTTCTTCCTTTCTTTCAGCTCTATGCTCAGTGTGGAGCCCAATGAAGAGAATGAGCTTACAACCCTGACCTGAGATCAAGACCTGAGCTGGTATCAAGAGTCAGTTGCCCAACTGAAAGTTTGACATTTGTATGATTGGTGCAACTACAGTGATAAGCAGCTGGTGCCTTAGCATGACTTGAGGCAGTGGCAACAATTATACTAGTAGTGGTCATCTTCCTCTTCTTCACTGCCATACTCTCACAGTTGAAAACAAAACAAAAGCAAAAAGAAACACAGCCAGAAAGAAACAAAACATAAGAAAGACAAAAGCCTGGGTGGCTCAGTCATTTGTTAAGTGTCTGCCTTTGGCTCAGGTCATGATCCCAAGAGTCCTGGGATCACTCCCTGCTCAGCAGGAAGCCTGCTTCTCCCTCTCCTCCCCCTGCTTGTGTTCCTGCTCTCAGTATCTCTTTCTCTGTCAAATAAATAAATGAAATCTTAAAAACAAAAACAAAAACAATTTATTTAAGAAGTCACATGATACTGAGTTTAATTTTATTCATTCTCAACCTTTGAATACACAAAATAACACTCTGTGTGATGAAATGGAAAAGCATGAATAAAGCAATTCCAGTGCACACAGAAGCATGGTGCTTTTCTATATAGGAAAGCCCTTGTGCTACTGAGCTGTAAGCATAAGTCATTTCTCTATTCTTCAAATGCCATTTTCACTTGAAAGAACAACCAAGTAATAGTCAAGCTATTGTTATTTGGATTTAGGTACTTGGCAGACATTTTCTTCAAAATGAACAAAAGGAGCCAGTCACTTCAAGGAAAACAACTGAGAGGGGTACCTGGCTGTCTCATCTGGTAGAGCAGGTGGCTCTTGATCTCGGAGTTGTGAGTTTGAGTCCCATGTTGGGTGTAGAGATTGTTCAAATAAATAAACTTCAAAAAAAAAAAAAACAAAAAAGGAAAACAACTGTTAGTATTTGTTGCCAATGATAAAATTTGAGCTTTAACTGAAAATCAGAAATTTGGAAAACTAGGATCTCCTACTGTGAACTTGACAGCTTCCCAATACTTAAAGACTGTCTAATGAGATTGGTGGTGATATTAACGAATGTGGTTTTTTGATATCACATAATGAAATGTGTCAACATTTAGAAGATCTACAAAACTCAGTGAACCAGTATTTTCCAAATGACAAATGCATGATGCTACAAAATCATGCATGAGTAAAAGATCCATTCAAAGTACAGGCTATAGCAATAGATTGTAACCCAATAGCATATGAAAAGTTCATTGATACTCTTTCAGATTCCATATTGTAACTAACTTTTAAGAAATGGCCACTTGTCAATGTGTGTTGTAGTATCAAAGAAGAATATCCACAGTTATCATAAAAGGTTCTTTCAATACTTTTCCATTTTTCAAGGACATATTATTATTGAGTGTAATATGTAATGGCAGATTTTCTTCATATACCTCAACCAAAATGTGTCCTTTTCCCCCAGTTAGTTAATGTACAATGTAATATTAGTTTCAGGTGTACAGTTTAGAGATTCAATACTTACATATGAGAATCCAGTTGTCTTCTATTAAACTATACATTAAATGTAAAATGTAAACTGAAATGCCAGAATGTAAAACAATTCTATTCTTCACACTAAATTTTTTGTTTTGGGAAATATGTCAACATGTAATGGATTAATTAGTTCTGAATTAACTAATAAGGTTACATTCTTCAAAGTTGTCATTTTTGTTTCTAATAGAGTAAATATCAATGGATCTAACCCACATAAACAAAGGTTCTTTGGAGCCCTCAAGAATTTTTAAGAGTATAATAGCCATCCTGAGACTAGAAAGTTTGAGAAATGAATCCAGCCAAACAAAAAGCTTCTCACCTGCATCAATTTGCAGTCATGGTTTGTTATAAACTCATGGATACTTGAGGACATTGTATTGGTTATGTTTTCCCTTTTACTTTGGCTACTGGGCAGCTCAGAGCCAAGCATGCAGGCTCTCTCTAGAGGTATAGGGCTTTATGACCTTATCTCTGATCTTACTTCAGAATCATCCAAATCCTCATTCCTTGATGTTCCTTCATCTTTTTTTGTCTCATCTATTTTTGCCAAGTTTGATAGTATGAATTCTGCAATCCCCTTTACGTGCTTTTGAAAAATGGTGGGGGAGTGAGAAAGAAAAGAAAGGTGAAATTTGTACTATAACCCATAAATAAACATGTGGCAGCTTCTCTGCTTATCTAGACTGCCTGAAGAGTCAATCTCTTTCAGTTCCCCTGGGTACAAATCAGGAGCATTAAGCCAGGAAATCAGAAAGAACCACGGCAACAGGTTTTTTCTTTTTTCTCTTTTTCCTGGGAAGGAGAGAGAAATGGTCTTTATGTATCCCACCAGGAAGCCAGTTCTTTCTCCCCATAATTAATCACTTTCCTAAGAGAAGGTTATAATAACCTTTTCTATTATGTTGAGGATGAGAATGAAGAAGAAAATAACCACGGCAAATCTGAATTTGAGAGGCCAAGTGGCTGGGGGAAAAGCTCCTTTGGAACTGTGTATGAATCTTCTCTGGGTCAGGGACAAGATCTAGAAGGCAGGTACAGAATATGGCTGAGATCCCAGTTATTAGGAAGAGCCCCGGGGGAAGGGTCAGACAGAAAACCCAGGTTGAAGTCTTAATTCTGTCCTTAACAAGCTATGTGACTTTAGAGAAACTCTTTTTAGAATCTTTGGTCTCTGATTTTTTCATCTACAAAAAAGTGATTATAATGCTTACCTTACCTAAAGGTTAAGGATCAAGGGAGACCGTAGACATGAATATAATCTTGAAAAGGGCAGATGATACTTAAATTTGCAATTCCATGTCTGAGGATGATTCCGTGGAGCACAAATCCAACATGTACTGTGTTACTGCTGTGGCCTCAGACCTTTTAATTCATTGGACTAGTTCAACTGGAAAATATAGTTAGCCTCCAAATAATGCAACAGCTAGAATGTTCATCAGTCTAGTTAACAAAGTTGTGTTTAATGGAGCCTTATGTTTGTGTGATGTATTACCAGATGTAAGCCCCCCATGCAATAGCTGATATTATTCACACCCTTATCTAGGGCCAACAGTAGATCTCAACCCCTGTCATATCTCATGGACATCTTTTCAAAATTTCCCCCCCTCCCCTTTGTGATTTTTTTTTTTTTTACTCGGGCCTGGATCACTCCCATCAGCATATAACCATGCTATGACATCAATTAACTGGCTTTGTGATTAACTATCCACCCCCTACCCCAATCTGTTTCCTCTAGAGCCTCCCACACCTCAAAAATTGCAACTCATCTTCTTGGCTGCTCAAAATCCCAGTCTTTAACTCATCTTTCTCACACATTCAAGCAATCAGTGCATCCTGGTGGCCCTGTTTTCAAATTAAATCCAAAAATTTGACCTCTATCTCTTCAGTCCATGCTATGATCATCTGGTTGCTGGCTTCCATGCTTGCCCCCCGTATAGTCCAGCTTACTGGAGGAAGCCTTCTCTACCATAAATCAGGTCATGTCTATTCCTTGCTCTTTTCTGCCAATGACTTGCATCTTACCTAAAATAAAAGCCAGGCTCTTTCCATGGGTTTTCAAGGCCCTATATCATCTTGTCTCTTCACCACCTCTAGTACTTCACTTCCTACCAGACGTTTCCTCATGTAGTGTCCTCCATCTGTACTGGCTCCTTGCTGTTCCTTAAACAAGACACAGGGCATGCTGTCATAGGCAGGGATCACAGATGTTTTTCAACCTAATATGAAGTGCTATGGAAATACTAGGGAGAAAGCTTCTGTCCACCCAGAGAGTCCAGCAAAGTCTTTTTGTGAGAGATGACAGCTGAGCTAAGTCCTAAAGGATAAGTGTAAATTAACTTATCAAAGAAAGAAGGGAACAGTGTCTCCCCTGGAACAACACAGTTCATGAGGGAATCTCAAGCAGTTTGATAGCACTTAGGCTGTTAGGAGTTGGGTGGAGCATAGACAGACATGACCTTGGGGAAGGAGGCAAGATTGAGTCAGACCCTGTGGGCCATGAGGATCATGAGGCCCATTTTTCTCATAATTTTTAGCATCTGAAAGGTTTTAGGCAGGGAAACAACATGACTACATTTTCAATTATAGATATTGGAGCTGAAGTCAGAGTTTAAGAGATTGGCTCCAAATATAAAGCTCATTGAAAAATCAGGATGTTGTCCAAATATTCTGACCTTGAATGAGGGTCTCTTCAGTGCACTGTTCTGCTTCTATCCCATTCCCAAGTGTATATACTTCCTTCTTAGTTTGGCATTGTTTAGAAATAGTCGCCCTCAGAGCAATAGGCCTGCTCATAAAACTTGCAAGGTGCTAACCTTTGTTTTTTCAGATTGCTCAAAGCCATATCCCCCAGAATAAAGGCAAAGGGGACATGTTTTCACTGGCTTTCCCTCTTCTGAAGAATCACAGTGAAGCATGTCTTGTTTCCTTCATTCTCTTCAGTTTTCAACCCACCTTAACAACCTGTCCTGGTGTCTCCTCCCTGAGTCATTGCTCTGTTTTTCTTAAAATTTTATTTATTTGAGAGAGAGAGAGAGCATGAGAGCGGAGAGGTGAGAGGGAGAAGTAGACTCCTCACCGAGCAGGGAACCTGATATGGGACTCAATCCTGGGACTCCAGGATGATGACCCAAGCCGAAGACAGTTGCTTGACCAACTGAGCCACCCAGGCACCCCATTGCTCTGTTTTTGATGGCAATTGTTAAGCCCCCCCCCCTTTTTAAAAAATGTATTTATTTGACAGACAGAGATCACAAGTAGGCAGAGAGGCAGGCAGAGAGAGAGGAGGAAGCAGGCTCCCAGCTGAGCAGAGAGCCCGATGTGAGGCTCGATCCCAGGACTCTGGGATCATGACCTGAGCCGGAGGCAGAGGCTTTAACCCACTGAGCCACCCAGGTGCCCCTGTTAAGCCCCCTTTTTTTGCCACTATTGGCAAGAGTGAGGATTCATTATTATGCTTTCATTCTTTTCTCTTCAATCCCAATACATGTAGCAATGCTAATTTTTGTCCATAACTTTACTCAACAAGTAATGTTTTTCATATTATTCTGTACTCTCTATCCTCTATGTTTAATAATATTGGGCCTCTCAAGATTCTTGTGATATTTTAAATACTAGGAGTTGATCATATTAGCATGTGCCAGAGATAAGGGTCCCCTCAGGTTCTATAGCTTTCACATAAGTGTCAGCGTGGGAATGAATACAGAATTTCCCACATTTCTAGTAAAAGCCTCTTTAATGTTCTTAATATTGAGTTCACTATATTTCATAGGATAAAGCAATACAATGACCCTTCAACTTGCCAGGGTGGAATTATTTCTTTGCAAGAAGAAATCCTGAGATAATTCCTCATATCACTCACATAAAATTTGCATCTGGACACTTAGTAAAAAGACAAGGTCAAGAGGACTGTCCTTACCCATTGTTTCTACTTCCTTTCCTCTAGTTTCTCTTGAACTCATTCAATTCCCCTTTGCCACCCCTGCTTTTCAATAAGACACCCCCTCTTACCTTCGCTATGACCTCCATGTTGCCAAATAAATTGCTCCATTTTTAGTCATTATCTTGCCAATCTCATCATCATCTTTACTTGGCTTCCAAGTTACTCTTCTATCTTGATTTTCCTTCTGCATTGGTACCTCATTCTCAGTCTCCTAGACTGCTTCTTGCTCTTTCTTGAAACTCTAAATATAGAGGGAAAGTTACTGTGAAGCTAATTGGCTTTAAGAGTCAGAGGTCTGCACTTACACAAATAAGCAAAGTAAGCAAGGTATTCACATAGTCACCTAGTTTTGTAAAAACTAACTATTTTACTGTAAGCAGTTGAAACTGCTGGCTCTGTCCACTCCAACTTTCCCTTCATTATACTTTCCCTTGAGTTGAGTTGAGTTGAAGTAGCCAGGGGTAATTTTGATAACCACCTAAAGGGAAGTTTAGTTGAGAATGCTTTTAGTTTGGGTAACGTTCACGGTTCCTTCCATATATACTTATGTTATTGCTACCTAGAAATGGCTTCGAGGAAACACCTACTGCCCGCTATGCTGAATCACCAGATATCTTGACATGAAGATGCAGGGCCAGAGTTCACATCAGGATACAAACCTATCTTATGGTGCCTGGCTCATGAAATGTTGCCCAGCTTCATTACCAGAAGCTAGTCTGTGGGAAAGTCTGTGTTTTCTCTCTTTTTCCCACATCCCACATTTGACCGATCAGCAATTCTTGTTGGCTTCACTTTCAAAATATATCCAGACTCTGACCACTGATGACCTACCATATCCCCTGATCCAAGTCTCAATAATCTCTTGCCTGGATTATGGCAACAACTCCCTGACAGGTGTCTGTGTCTACTCGATATCCCCATGGTTGCCAAAGGACTTACTTAAAAGTATAAGTCAAATAATGTCATTCCTAAATTTATGACCCCACCTCACAATGGTTTCTGATCATACCCAAAATAAAGCCAGCTTTCTCAATGATTTCTCAATGATTTACAAGCTTTCTCAATGATCTACAAGATTATACAAAATCTTGCTCTTTTCTTACCTTTCTGAACTCATTTCTGAATACTTCTGCCTTGCCCATTGCCTTTCATCCACACAATCTCTTTGCTATTTGTTGAACATGTCAAACATATGCCCACGTTAGGGCCTTTGCTCTTGCATTCTCCTGTGCTGGACATCTTCCCCTAGAAAACTGAATGGCATCTTCTTTCACTTCAGTTCAGGTCTCTGCTTATATGTCACCTTCTCAAAGACATCTTCTTTGATCACTCTGTTGTAGGTAACATCCTCCTCTATTCCCTACTATACCTTTACTTTGCCTTTATTTCTTACATAGTACTTAAAACTCAAAAATATTTGCCAATATATACCCAAGCTTTTATTTGATCACCACCTATCAAATTAAGAAATTGGAGTCTGGTAAGGTTAAATCAACTTACCAGCAGACAGTGATGCTTTATGGATGACAGGCCAGAGAGAAGAGGCTCAAATAAATTTATTTATTTTCTTCTTTTCCTACTAGAATATATGCTCCTTCAGGGCCAGGTATTTTTATGCTTTGAATAGTGCTGTATCCTTAGCTCTTGGTAGATTCTCAATAAATATTTGTTCAGGGAATGGACAAAGAAATAAGGATGGCATCACTTTTTTTTTGTTTTGTTTTGTCCATGATCAAAAATGTCAAATGACATATTTAGGAAAATAAGTTACACACCAGAGGCCACTATAATTAGGAGAAGGAAGCCTCTAATAGCATTGTGGTCCAAATGAGCTCAAGAAGCTTTGCCTCCAATGCCAAGCCTTACTCCACTTATTCTACCCTAGAAATAAACATACAGGACAAATTTTCATTTATTTTTGTTACTAAATTTATTTCTTAGCCACATTTTCACAAAGGAAAAAAATCAAAATGAACAAATAAACAAAAAATGAGGTAGCTTTTTAAAAATTGTAGAAACAACATGAACAAAACAGAAAGAAAGTATTGAAACTTGATTTAAGAAAAAAGAAAAAAATATATATATATTGTGTGTGTGTGTGTGTGTGTGTGTGTGTGTGTGTGTGTCGGGATCTAAATCCCTAGAAGTCAAAATAAAGAGGGAAATGGGAGAAAGTACATGGCTATTCTCATCAGAAAGAAGTATTGATGTCAATTGGGGTAATCTAAGTTTTTCCTAATTCTTTTCTACCCAAAGGTAGAAAGATTATTGCCTTTCCTTTATGTCATTTATATTTGCCATGCTTTCAACCAGAGGATGAGTAGTAGATAGTTTAAGTTATATTTTCTAATGAGAGACCAAAAAAATCATGATATTCTGCTGTTTAAGTATAGATTTGTAAGCTTTGAGACAGGACAAAGAGGTTTGATGGTTTATCCTGAATATGAACCAATATTTTTGCCCTCCTCCACATGGGAGTGGGAGGACTGTGGGAAATGACAAAATATCCACTCACAACAATATCTGACTTAAAAATAAAGACCTAAGAGTGACATCAGCAACATGGCAGACTAGTTTTCTAGTATCATCATTATTACCCCTCCAAATGGCACTGATTTTGGCAATTGCCCACACACAAGAGTACTTTGGTGGGAGCCCAGGAGTCCAGAGAAGTTTCAGCACACTATTGGAGCAAAGAAATCCAACGTGGGACGCATTAAAGAGAGTAAAAGTAGTTTCACTTTATCTGCATCTCTTCTGCAAGGCAACGTAGGTCAGTGCCAAACGAGACACCCTCAGCCTGCTATTTCTCCCACAGGGAAAAGTGAGAGTGTGTGAGTGAGTGCCTGGTTTTCCTAGCCGGATTGGACACTGCCAAAGAGACCCACTTCTTTCTTGTCCCATCCAGAGTAGTAGTGAGGTGTTCTACATGACTAAAGGACAGAGAGGGGCTGGGAGAACAGCTGCTAGGGCTTAGAGGGTATGAAAAAGACACAGACCCTACAAACTACTTCATGGACTCCATCAGGAAGTCCACCCACAAGCTGCTGTGGATGCCTCATCTGAGGATCCCCCCCAAATGACCCACAGCCAACCACTAACACTCTGGACACTTCACCCACAAACCTCCCCGTCCCATGGCTGACTCTCTGTGCTTGCCCCCAGGGGCAGCAAGTGCAAGCTTTTCCAAATAGCTGGTTAGTTAGTAGACACGTAAGGTTGGCCTAAATTTGCAGGACTGGGAGAAAGGACACAAATCTCAGCATTAAGCAGCACCCTCGGAAGGGAAATGAGAGGCTGTCGGTACCTGGCCTGGCTTTTCAGGATTGGGAGAAGGCATACAATCTTAAGAATATGCTCTAAGGGGAGTATGGAGCAGGTGTTCCCATAGGGAAGGTTAAGAAGGTCTCAGAATCCCTAGCAACACTGACAGAAGATAGTTCTCTTTCAAAGCCAGGCAGTAAAGACTGGAGAAGGTAACTCTTCTTCAAATGCAAAGAAAGTAATGAAGCCTTCAAGGAACACAAAAAAATCAAAGAAACATGACACCATCAAAAGAACACAACAATTCCCTAGTAACCAACTCCAAAGAAATGAAGATCCCCAATTTGCCTGATAAAGAATTCAAAATAGTTGTTTTCAGGAAGCTTGGTGAATGGGAAAGGGAAAGACAATTCAGGAAAATCAGTAAAACAATACACGACCAAAACAAGTTTAAGAGAGAGAAAGGAATCATTTTAAAAATTCTGGAGCTGAAGAATTCAATGAATGAAATTTAAAAAATGCAATAGATAGCATCAGTAGACTTGATCAAGCAGAAGAAAGAAGTCAAGAGCTCAAGGACAGGTTGTTTGAAATTATCCAGTCAGAACAAAGAAAAAATGAAAAAGAGTAAAGAAAGCCTCTTCCCTCTGGTTACAGCATGCTGTAATTTGGTATAACCTTCCTCAATCTCAATATACTAATGTGAAAAGTGGTGATCAATAGAAATATACTGGGAAAATTTGGTAGAATTGGGGAAATGTTTAGTAAATCTGGCTAAAGAGGACAGATATATGGAAGATATTATCAACATCACGAATGTTGTGTTTCATACAACATGATTTAACTCCTGGTCTTTACCATTCACAGTCACTCAGTCTCCATTTTTTGTTAAAGATTTTATTTATTTATCTGAGAGAGACAGATATAGTGACAGACAGCACAAGCAGGGAGGAAAGGGAGAAGCAGGCCCCCCACTGAGCAGGGAGACCAATGCAGTACCTGATCCCAGGACCCTGAGCTAAAGGCAGACCCTTAACCAACTGAGCCACCCAGATGCCCCTCTCAGTCTTCATTTTTAAATGGTGCTGGCAATTCAGACTTGTAACAGTGATATTCAAACTGAGAAGACCTGCAGTCTGAGAATGAGGATATTTTGAGGTTGTCTGTGTAGCCAAAATTAGAAGCCAAAAATTGTCTAATTGTGTGGTACCTTGCTTTGAATTCTCAAAGCAGATACTGAGATAAGGACTGCACTACAGGTAGTTTTTTTCAGGGATGGTTAGAGGTACAGGGAACATAGGGAGGGAAGAGGAGAAATGATACTAGGAAGGACAGGTGACCAAACAGAGAGGGTGCATTATTTTTTTTTAAAGATTTTATTTATTTATTTGACAGACAGAGATCACAAGTAGGCAGGGGGGCAGGCAGAGAGAGGGAAGCAGGCTCCCCACCGAGCAGAGAGCCCGATGCGGGGCTTGATGCGGGGCTTGATGCGGGGCTTGATCCCAGGACCCTGGGATCATGACCCGAGCCGAAGGCAGAGGCTTTAACCCACTGAGCCACCCAGGCGCCCCGAGAGGGTGCATTATTAATCGAGCTGCTACAATGGGCAACTGGACCTTACCTCAGCGAGAAAACTCTGAAAAAAAAAAAAGGTGTATTAAAAAACACATCTCAAAAAACCCCAAAAAACCACATCTCATTTAGCCCCCTCAATGGAAAACAGAATAGAGGCATTTATACACTAAATTCTGAAAGACATTGGTTGAAGGCTGCTGGGGCATTTTTGCCGTCCCATATATGAGTAGGGAGAGACAGCAGTCTGTCAAAAAGTCCGGGTGATGCAGACGAACCGTTTAATCGACCAGGAGATACTGAAGAGTCTGAGGGATCTGGGTGGGCAGCTAATAGGATTGCCCGAACATAGAGGCATCAGGGGTTGGTATTACAGTCGGGACAACCCATCAGGTGGAAATAATCTGCTATGTATCGAGTTATTTCAGTGAACACTGCAGTTTTGAATTGAGACAGTAATTGAATAATAGTTCATGGCGATGAAACAAAACTAAAAAAGGTCAACAAACTTTCTCTATAAAGGCCCACACAGGAAATATTTTAGGCTTTGAGGGCCTCCCCATCTCTGTCCCAACTACTCAGCTCCACCACTGTGGTACAACAGCAGCCATAGACAACAGGAAACAAATGAGTGTGGCTGTGCCTCCACAACACTTTATTCATGGACCCTAAAGTTTGAATTCCATATGATTTCCAACTTTCATTAAATATACCTTTTCTTCTGATTTTTTTTCATTATCTAAAAATATAAAAAAATATATCCTTAGCTTATAAGCCACAACGGACACAGGTGTTCGGGTGGATTCGGCCTGTGGACCTGTAGTTTGCCAAGCTCTGTCTGCATGACCTTATACCTGGTTTAAAAACTAGGGCTCTTGTTCTTTTTGTATAATGGTGTGTGGATCTCTTAAGGGTTTTTCTTAGAGATAGTTAGAAATAGGGCCCAGGGCACTGAACACATAGCTGACAATGTCAAGAACCCCTAAACAGAATTGGGGTCACAACAGTATCCTTTTCGACTCTATAACTACATAGTGGAAGTATTTTTCAACCTGTACAAGTTTCTTCTTATGAAATACTGAAAAATGTAAGGTTTGATGATTTCCAGCTATGGTGTGTTGATTAATTTCCAGGAATATGAGCTTCTGAAGAGGATGTGCAATTAAGAAACCTAGTATCAGATAAATGTTAAGTAATTATGAGTCATCAAGGGCTGTATCACCAATTTATTTTATTCATTCAATGAAGAGTACTAATTGCAAGCAATAGTTGTTCAATTACAATAATTCCTTACAAAATTTTTTTTTTATGGTTGCTAACCACTTGTGGCTGAAACTTCTGCCAGGGGAACTGCAGTCAGCAGTCCCCAGTGGCAGTCTCTGAAAAACCCACATGATTTCCAGGGGTGAAATCCTTAGAATTGTACATATGCCACATCTGTATCAGGGGGTACCTGGACCAAAAATTTAAGACTGGGCCCTTTCCCCCAATCTCTCTTATTCCCAGGAACCACACAAATAATGAATCGAAGAGATGAGTGAGGAAGCTAGAAGCCGCTAATCACACCCCCCTCTCAAGCCAGGGACATCAGAAGCTCAAGTGGGCATGCACTGGGGTAGTTCATAACTCTAGACCAGACCAGCATTTTGATTCTTATACTGATTGGGTGTTTTGAAGTCTTCAAATGAACATATTCTTGTAACTGGATGTGACAGAAGGACTTTTTCTTATATAATAACTAATTAGAAAAGCAAGGGGCCTATGTAGGACTTCGTTCAGGGGTAAGACAAATATACAACAAATAAGTTCAAAAGTGAGCATTGAAATAAATTAAGCTGTTTTGATTGCATCTTAATTTTTTGTTTGTTTGCTTTGTAGAGTAAAGCTAAAGTTGTAAACAACAACCAGATTGGAAATGTGTTTATAAGGTTTTCCTTGACCTTCTTGAAGGTCCTTGGCTAGGTCTGAAAATTAAACTGATGAAGCCAGATTAACAGCAGAAAAACACAAATTTATTTAATATAAGTTTTAAGTGACATGGGAGCCTTCATAAGGAAATGAAACCCAAACAAATGGTTAAGCTAGAAAATTTTTGTGCTAGGTTTGATGAAGGGTGGAAAGTTGTGGAGACATATATTAGGAGTATAAAGTTAAGTGGGGAAAACTTAGCAAGGATTGACTTTCGAGATTCTTCTAAGCATCCTGTGTCTTCAGAGTGAAGGATGCTCCTTTCCTCTGGGTATAGGGAGGGCACCTCTCACCTGAGGGTCTTACGACCTGTTTCAGGGGAAAAAGGAGGGAAGATTGGAGTGACTTTCCTGCTTCTGCCATTTTCTCAAATTCCTTCAGCTTCAAATATTTAGTATGCCAAGGTGCCATATTTTGGGGTAGCATGTCCTGATCCCCATCATATTCAATGAACAGTGTTTACATTCTGAACTGGAGCAGAATAGAAATAATAAAACACTTTAGACCCTTAGTAAAATGTACAGAAATGTGTAACCAATGTACTGAATTAGATAGCAACAGGGAGTAAACCTATTGTTTTCCCTCCACTGTTGCTCAGAACCATTCTAATTTACCTCTTGTCTTCTAACCAGATGATATCTGTAGAAGATCCAGTTATTTTTTCAGCCATTCTCTGATATCAGGAAAGTCACATTCTCAGGTGTTAAAAAATATAAATCAAAACTTCAGAGGCGCCTGGGTGGCTCAGCTGGTTGGCCTCTGCCTTTGGCTCAGGTCATGATCTCGGGGTACTGGGATGAGCCCCACTCTGGGCATCCTGATCAGCAGGGGGTCTACTTCTCCCTCTTCTTCTCCCTTTGCCCCTCCCCCCTGCTCCTGCTCTCTCTTGAATAAATAAAATCTTTGAAATAAATAACAATAAATCAAAACTATATGAATTCAAAGCATCTTCCCATCCCCACAGCTCGGGCTTACCTCAGGCTCCAAAACATGCAAAGGAGAAGGGGTGTTGTTATGCCTTTTCTTTCCTTACTTATTCTTGATCCTTTCCTATTCACCAGCTACTGCTTTTGGTTTGCCTAGGAATTATGTGGGACATCAAATGTTTTCAATTCTTTCCCCTTTTGAGTCTATGGAAAATTACACTTCCCTGCCCCCTTAACAATAGGTGTGTGCCATTTGATTGGTCTTGCCAAACGAAACGTGAGCAGAAGCGGTGTATATTACTTCTGGGTAGAAACTTTAAAAGCCAGTACATAAGCTACTGTATTCCCTTCTTACTGCTGTGGTCATCATAGAAACAGGTTAGATATTAAGATAAAACTTCAACAAGGTTAACTCATGTTGTCTATGTAGTGTGATAAAAGTGAAAAATAAATCTTTATTTTCATAAAGCATTGATTTGGGGATTATTACTATAGAATTACATAGCCCTATCCTGACACAACACATATCATACCAACACATGTTGAAATTAACAAAGATATGACAATTGTGAACTTGTAGGTACCTGATAACATATCTTTAAAGTACACAAAATTTAGGGGCATCTGGGTGGCTCAGTCATTAAGCATCTGCCTTTGGCTCAGGTCATAATCCCTGGGTCCTAGGATTGAGCCCCGCATCAAGCTCCCTGCTCAGCAGGAAGCCTGTTTCTCCCTCTCCCACTCTCCCTGCTTGTGTTCCCTCTCTTGCTATGTGTCTCTCTATCAAATACATAAATAAAAAATCTTTTAAAAATAAATAAAATATATAAAATTTTAAAATACCAGTATTATAAAGAGAAATTGAGAAATCTACAATGATGGGGGAAGAATTTAACACATCCCTATCAGCCAAGAAGAAAAAAATGCTAGTAAAAATTTTAAAACTTTGAACAGAAAAATTAGCCTATATCTAATGGGTATGTATAGAACAGATAGAAAATATGCATTTTTTCAAGCTCATTTGAAACATTTATAAAGATTTACCTCATGATAGGCTGTGAAGTAGTCTCAGATATTTCAAAGAATCTGTATGGTATAGATAGTGTTTGTTTACCATCATGAAATTTAAATTAGAAATGAACAACAAAAAGAGAATAAATGCAAACAGACTTCAAAAAGCAGATTTCAAAACTTAAACTGCACTCCTAACTGAAATGGATCATTTGAGAATTATGTAATTTTTAGAAATAAACAATGAGGGGCGCCTGAGTGGCTCAGTGGCTTAAAGCCTCTGCCTTCGGCTTGGGTCATGATCTCAGGGTCCTGGGATTGAGCCCCGAATCGGGCTCTCTGCTTAGCGGGAAGCCTGCTTCCCCCCATCTCTCTGCCTGACTCTCTGCCTACTAGTGATCTCTGTCAAATAAATAAATAAAATCTTTAAAAAAAAAAGAAATAAACAATGAAAATATTACCCATGAAAATGATGAGGTGTAATTAAAGCTGTACTTCATGTTAATATTTGGTAAAGTAGGATATAAGGCTCATTATATTATTTTCTATTTGTATTTTATGTTTAGCACAGTCGCTAATATCAAACAATTTTTGAGTGAAAATGTTGGACCTGGTTGTTGTGAAGACTTCCGGCAACTAAAAGAAATAGATTTAACAGCTTAAGAATATGGAGATTAATTTCTCTCAAAGACCATCAAATGAGCAAATTCTTTAATTCTTCCTAATGATTAGTTCATTCAACTCTTATCTTACAGTCTCTGTTGGCACATCAAAGAGTGATAAATATCAATGTACTACAAGGTATCTTTTTCTTTGCTCAACAAACACTGTTTATTTTTTTTATTTTATTTTAAATATTTTATTTATTTATTTATTTGACAGAGAGAGAGGGAGAGAGCACAAGTACGCAGAGCGGCAGGCAAAGGGAGAGGGAGAAGCAGGCTCCCCGCTGAGCAGGGAGCGGGATTCGGGGCTCGATTCCAGGACTCTGGGATAATGACCTGAGCCGAAGGCAGCCCCTTAACCAACTGAGCCACCCAGGTGCCCCAACAAACACTGTTTAAATGTGCCATGGGCTTCCAAATAGATTATTACTAATAAAGAGGGCATTACTTTGGGAATAAGAGTACAATTATTATGTACTTTACTTATCACATACCTAGCCACAGTATAGTCCTGATACAGGGTATAGGGTCTGGATCTGCTACATTTTAGTTTTATTATTTATTTATTTATTTATCTGAGAGTGAGAGAGAGGTGGGGGAGGGGTAAAGGGAGAGGGAAAGAGAGAATCTTAAACGACTTCAGGCCCAGCATGGAGCCCAACATGGACCTTCATCTCACAACCCTCATGACCTGAGCCCAAATCAAAAGTCAGTCACTTAACTGACTGAGCCACCCAGGTGCCCCCCATCTTCTGCATTTTAAAGTAAAATTGACAGGGATTAAGAGTACACTTAACATGATGAGCACTGAGTAATGTATAGAATCCTTAAATCACTGTATTGTATATCTGAAACTAGCATAACACTCTATGTTAACTATACTGGAATTAAAATAAAAAACTTAATAAAAATAAAGTAACAGAGAAATGATTTCACTTCTCCATGAGGGAAGTGTGCGTTCTTAATTTGACTTTACTGGCCCGTGCCCATTTTGAGGGGGCAAAAAGGACTACACTGGGCCCACCCGGTGTCATTGACTTGGACTGGGTCTGCCTGTTACACTGCCCAAACCTATAACTTGGATAAGCACTCAACACCAGTCTTTTTTTTCTCATTCATCACTAGTTTCTTTTCATCCTGGCCTACCACTTCCATTTCACCTTGGTGATAGATCAACTCTGGTGCTCACTGGATATCCCCGGAGATGTGTTTGCCCATATGCAGGTTTGCAACATAAAAATGCAATAAGAATCTCAGTTTACCTTCTGAAGAAGTTTGAGCAGAATGTTTTCTTATAAGAAAGAGAATTTGAAGAAACAATTTGGAAAACAACCTATTGATCAATAAATGTATTTGTTCTTCTGCGTACCCGGCTCATTCTGATTAAAAGTATGTATGCAGAGAGATGATATAAGAAAAAGAGGCAGAGTAAGAAACTTCAGAAGTCTACTTCTCAATAAGAGCAACTAAAAAACTGGCAAAAAATAGTGATTTTGCCAGTTTTTGGAACTCTGGAAACTAACCAAAAACTTACAACAATCCAGAGAGCATTTATTCAAGAAAAACAGCTGGATCTTGCTAATTACAGTGAGCTTTGTGATGTTTTAACTCTTACTAGTCTAATTTTTGCTCCCCAGCTCAGCCTTGACAATAACAGTCCGCATTCCCAGTACCAGTACTGGAGGAGCAGAACGGACCCCACTTGGAAAGATTGTCCTTGGTTGATTTGTTTCCTTGCAAGACTAGCTCAAAAGATCTGTTCTATCTACTCTAATTCAGAACTCACACAGCACTAAAGCCACTACCTGGGGCATTTACAGGCAAAAGTTTTTGTCACTTCTACACAAGGCAATGAAGTCACAGTTGTGAAAAATAATATGCTAACAAAAATAACTGGGAGGAAAGACTGGGGAATAGAGTACTTTGGTGAATAAGGGTTTTGAAAAGCTTCCAGGAATCTAGAAAGCTCCCACGTAAGGCTAGCACACAGAATATGTCCCTACCAGCACTCACGCTTCTAGCCCACAGTATGTGGGCTCAGGCAATCTTACTGGCTTCCATTTTGCATGCCCAATTAACATTGCTCAAAGGGTGGATTTACATGTCTTTTGTTTTGTAATACTAGGGAGGGGAAGTTCCACAGTCAGCTAGAATGTCCTGTCCCCATAAAGCAATCAGGTTAAAGAAGTGCAACCACTTCACAAAAGCCTGTTCAAACATTCCAATTCTCATATAAACTTTTACTTTAAATCCACCAATCTTTCCATTCTTAACTGTAGCCTTCATTAAAACTTCATTAACAGGTCTTGGTTTTAAAATACTAGGTAGGGAAAGTATTCCCTAGCCAGATTTACTATATCCATTCCCATAAGACATTCAGATAAAGGAGCTACAACCATTTCACACAAAGACTATTTAAACATTCCAAATTTCATAATCACATTGGCTGTCATATTTTTGTGTTCTGTCAATCTAATTGTAGCCTACATTGGAACTTCACCAGTGGGTTTTGGTACCACAATGTATGGGACTCCTGTATCAGGGAGGCCTACAAATTTCTCTTCTTTACCTCTTGATCATTTTATCCACTTTT
This sequence comes from Taxidea taxus jeffersonii, assembly GCA_003697995.1. Classification (NCBI taxonomy): domain Eukaryota; kingdom Metazoa; phylum Chordata; class Mammalia; order Carnivora; family Mustelidae; genus Taxidea; species Taxidea taxus. The sequence goes on along the minus strand of ML097177.1, from coordinate 74,608 downwards.
GGGCAGAAGGCTTTGGGTCAGCAGTGAGGGGTCAAGCCAAGGGGCCCTGGCCCTTTTGTCAATCATTAACTTGATCAATCTGTTTGATCACTGCCACAAGCATAAGCAGATTGTCGGTCAGATTTCTCATTGTGTTATGTGTCTGCAGGCTTTAAATTTTTTTCAAATTGGGAGAAATAGACTGGACTTGTTTGGGGCCCTTTAATATTAGGGACCAGCCGGAGATCCCCTGATCCACCCAACCTTTGGTAATGTTGCGTTAAAATATTTGTTTCTAACCCCATCAATGTCCATTTTATTCATCCTATTTCTTAATAACCATCGAAGATTTCCACCTTGCTGGGATGAGTCCTGTGACTCTCTCCTTTCTGTTTCCTCTTTGTTTTGCCCCATCAATATTTGCTTTATTCACTTTATTCCTTAATAACCACTTAAAAATTTCCAACCTGCTAAGACTAGTCTCTTCTACCAAATATGCTCTTCTATCCATAGGCAATCAGACCCAAGTTACTGCCCCCAGTTACTCTTCCAATCCAGTTCAGAGAAGCTTCCTCAGGAAGCTGAGGATACCCATCTACAAAATGAAAGAACTCTTTCACATATCACATGCTTGGTTTTGTCCTCCTCCAACACTGACTACGTTCTTGTGATCAGAGGTCTTAGAAGTACTTTCTGTTGTTCTTGTGTAAGTTTTCTCTTGGAGGAAGCTTTGAAGCTAGTGGATAAAGCTTAGACTCACTGAAATCTGAGCTTGTTTTAGTATCAAGAGTCAATCCAGCACTGGTTTTTATTTTTAGTTTACTGTTACAAATAACAATAATCAAAGAATAGGTCGCTTTTTCATATTAGTTTTCATTTCCTTATGCATCCAGTGAACCAGATTCTCCAAGAGCTGGATCCATTTTTAAAATTCCATTGGTAGGTTTTACCTTTAGTAACTGATTGCGGCATAGCTGCTGCTCCAGACCTTGGGTGAGCATGGGGCTAGTTAGGAAACTGAGGTCTCTCATCTTTTACCCTTTCATCCTCTCTCTTTCCAAACCGCATGTTTCCTTGAGCCAGAGCTATTCTGGCAAATCCCATTGCTCTGACATCAGCTGATTTGGAAAAACTCAGTTTTCTTCCTCTGTAGACAAAAATCCAGTTCTTTCCTACTAGGAGTCATTCACCTGTATGTCTCCTTTATTCTTCAGACAAAAAAAAAATACACATAACACTTTACTTCTGACACTTTAGACAATTCTTGCCAAATTATGGTAACCAGCAATTTTCTGTGACACCCGCTGGGTGTCCTATAATTTCACTCAATTCTGAAACTATCTACTTAGAGATAGTGGCAGATCTCACAGTTTAAGGACTCGGTCCCACAAAACTGTACCCTCCCCCCACTTTAGATGCCACTCACAAGCCAGGTTATCACCTGTGCTTCTGACCAACTGGCTATAGACCAGAGGTTCTAATAACTCTTTTCTTGATTTCAATTAATTTGCTAGACAGCTCACAGAACTCAGTGAAACACTCACACTTATCCGTTTATTAAAGGAGATGGTAAAGGACACAGATGAACAGCCAGATGAAAAAGATGAAAACAATGAAGTCTGGGATGGTCCTGAGCACAGGAGCTTCTGTTCCTGTGGAGTTGGTGTGTGTCACCATCCTGGTGTCCATGTGTTTTCCCACCTGGAAGTTCTCTGAATCTTGTATTATTGGGATTTTTTATGGAGGCTTCATCACATAGGCATGATGGATCATTAAGTCCATTGTCAGGCCTTCTCTCGGTTGCCATAGGGGGGTAGGGCTGAAAATTCTAAACTTCTAATTACAGCTTTGTTTTTCTGATGACCAGCTCTTATCCAGGAGACTACCCAGAATCACCTCATTAGAATAAAAAAGACACTCCTGTCACCGAGAAAATTACAGAGGTTTCAAAAGGTCTGTGTGAGAAAGCAGGCAGGGTTAAAGACCAAACATTAGAATAAAAGATGCTCTTAGTGCTCTTATCACTTAGGGAATTACAAGGGTTTGGGAAATCATTCAGGAGTTCAAAATTGTTACAAAACAATCATAAAGCAATTAACAAAATGATGATAGTAAGTCCTTACCTACCAATAATTACTCTAAATGCAAATGTTTAAATTTTCCACTTAAAAAACACAGAGTACCAGGATAAATTAAAAAAAAATAGATCTCACTATACGCTGACAGCAAAAGACTCACTTAAGCTTCAGGTATACTCATAGGCTGAAAGTGAAGAGAAGGAAAAAAAATATTATAGGCAAATGTAAACCAAAAGAGATCAGGGATAGCTATGCTTATATAAGAAAAAAATAGACTTCAAAGCAGAAACAGCAAGAGAAGACAAATAAGGTCACCATATAATGATAAAGGTGTCAATTCAGTAGGAGAATATAACAATTGTAAATATATATGCACCTAATATTGGAGCACCTAAATATATTAAACAGTCATTAACAAATGTGAAGGCAAAAATAGACAACAATGCAATCAATCACACACTCAGAAATGGATAGATCTTTCAGACAGAAAATCAGTAAAGAAATAATGGACTTGAACTACACTTAGGTCTGAATGGGCTTAACAGACATATACAGAACATTCCATCCTACAGCAGCAGAATGTACTTTCTTCTTAAATACACACAACGTTCTCCAGTACAGATCATATGCTAAGTTACAAAACAAGTCTTAAAAAACTTAAGAAGATTGAAATCATATCAAGTATTGTTTCTGACTACAATGCTATGAAACTAGAAGTCAATAACAGGAAAACTTTAGAAAGTTCACAAGTATGTGGAAATTAACACACTCCTGAACAATCAATGGGTCAAAGAGGAAATCAAAAAGGAAATCCAAAAATATTTTTAAACAAATGAAAATGGAAACAGTGTACCCAAAGTTATGAGATGCAGCAAAAGTAGTTCTAAGACAGAAGATTAGAGTGATAAATGCTTGCATTAAGAAAAAAAGAAAGCTCTCAAGATGCCTGGGTGGCTCAGTCGGTTAAGTATCTGACTTCAGCCCAGGTCATGATCCCAGATTCCTGGGATTGAGTCCCACCTCTGGCTCCTCATGTAGTGAAAAGCCTGCTTCTCCTTCTGCTTGCCACTCCCCCTCCTTGCACGCGCTCTCTCTCTCCCTCTCTCTGACAAATAAATACATAAAATGTTTTAAAAAAAAAAAAGGAAAGAAAAGAGAAAGATCTTAAATAAACAACCTAACCTTACAACTCTGGTAAAAACAGGCACATATACCAATGGAACAGAACAGTGAACCCAGACATAAATACATAGTCATACATGATTCATACATACATGGTCAACTAATTTTTGATAAAGGAGCCAAGAACACACAATAAGGAAAGTATACCCTCTCCAGTGAATGGTGTTGGGAAAACTGGGTATCCACATGCAAAAGAATGAAATTAGACTCCTATCTTATACAACTCACAAAAATTAACATGAAATGGATCAAAAAGTTAAATGTAAGACCTGGAACCATGAAACTCCTAGAAGAAAAATAGGGGAAAACATCCTTGACATTGGTCTTGGCAATGATTTCTTTAAGACACCAAAAGCACAACCAACAAAAGTTAAACAAGTAGGACCGCATCAAACTAAAGAACTTTTGCACAGCAAAGGAAATAACCCATAAGTTGAAAAGACAACTCACAAAAAGGGAGAACATATTTGTAAACCATATATTTGTTAAGAGATTTACATCAGAATATATAGAATATATACAACTCAACAGCAAAAAAGCAACTAATCCAATTAAAAATGAAAGGACCTGGATAGATATTTTTCCAAGAAGACATACATATGGCCTACAGGTATGTGTAAAGATGCTCAACATCACTAATCATCAGGAAAAAAACAAATCAAAAGCACGGGAGATATTACCTCACACCTGTTAAGTGGCTATTGTCAAGATGACAAGCGATAACAAATGTTGGTGAGGATGTGGAAGAAAAGGAACCCTTAGACACTACTGGTGGGAATGCAAATTGGTGTAGCCACTAAGGAAATGGCAGTTCTTCAAGAAAGGAAGAGAACTACCATATAATCCACTTATTCAACTTCTTAGTATATATAGGAAAGAAATGAAATCAGTATCTTAAAGAGATATCTGCACACCCATGTTTTTGCAGCATTATTCACAATTGCCAAGAACTACCATATAATCCACTTATTCAGCTTCTTAGTATATATTCAAAAGAAATGAAATCAGTATCTTTTTTTTTATGAAATCAGTATCTTAAAGAGATATCTGCACACCCATGTTTTTTCACATTATTCAGCATTATTCACAATAGCCAAGATACAGAAACAACATAAATGTTCTTCAGTGGATGAATAAAGAAATACATACACACAATGGAATATTTTTAGACATGAAAAAGAAGAAAATCCTATAATTTGTGATAACATAGAGGAACTACTATATGGTATCATATGTTGTGAAATCTAAAAATAAAAAAAAAGTAGCTGCCAGGAGCTTGAGAGAGGAGGAAATAAGGAGATGTTACTTAAGGGTACACATTTTCTGTTATTAGAATAAGTTCTTGGGGCACCTGGGTGGCTCAGTTGGTTAAGCATCTGCCTTTGGCTCAGGTCATGATCTTGGGGGTCCTGGGATGGAGCTTCCTGCTCAGCAGGAAGTCTGCTTCTCCCTCTCCGCCTGCCCCTCCCCTCCATGCTCTCTCTCTCTCTCTCAAATAAGTAAAATCTTTTTTAAAAAGAATAAGTTCTGAGGATACAATGTACAGCATAGTGACCAGATAATAATATGGTATTGTATATTTTAAAATTGTTGGGAGTAGATCTTAAGCAGTCTCACCACACACACACGTGCGTGCGTTAACTATGTGAAGTGATGGATGTGTTAATTACCTTAATCTTGGTAATCATCTCACTAAATAGGTATATCAAATCATCGCATTGTATACTTTAAATATATATAATACTATTTGTTGGTTATTTCTCAATAATGTTGAAATAAATGTATAAATGTATTTTCAGTTTTTAGAACTTGTTTCTAGAAAGTCAGTTAACCAAATTATCAGAACTTTATGGCACAAGAAGTGAGATAAAAGGGACCCCTGGGTGGCTCAGTCAGTTAAGCATCTGCCTTCAGTTCAGGTCATGATCCCAGGGTCTTAGGATCAAGTCCCACATCAGGCTCCCTGCTCATGGGGGAACTTACTTCTCCCTCTGCCTGCTGCTCCCCCTGCTTGTGCTTGCTCCCTCTGTCTTTCTGTCTCTGACAAATAAAATCTTTAACAAAATGACCACTATAAGCAACTCTTCTCCTAGGGGTGAGATATCTAGGTTAATGTTTCTCAAATTTTAAGGTGCCCCTGAATCTTCAATGTGTTTCTTGTTAAAATGCAGACTCTTAATTCTTTAAGTCTTGGGTAAGGCCAGTATTCTGCATTTCTAAGATCATAGGTGATACCAATGTATCCAATGTATACAATGATACCAATACCAGGTACCTGGCCCTGGTACCACTCTTGAGTAACAAAGTTCTAGAGGAAAGTATGCCTCCAATAACAACTACCATGGTCATAGGAAAAGACCACCTGAGACAGGAGTTATTAAAACCTTTGCTAGGGTCTGCAAGAGAATCAAGGAGGTAGCTTCTCTTCCTTTCCATACCCTGGGAGGTTTTGAACAATTTGAAAAAAAATATTAAAAAATTTAAAAAAATATTTTATTTATTTATTTGACAGAGAGAGAGCACAAACAGGGGGGGTGGGAGAGGGAGAAGCAGGCTCCCTGCAGGTGGGGCTCGATCCCAGGACCCTGGGATCATGACCTGAGCTGAAGTGAGGAGCTTAACCTACTGAGCTACCCAGACGCCCTAAAAGAAGGGTTTAGAGGACAAATGAGTAACTTTATTACTAATAAAGACTAACTTGGAGTGTATAGCAACTAAACCACTCTATCTAACACTAAACCAGGTAAAATGGGGTGGAATAGTCTCTGCTACTGAGTTTCAGAGGATAACTTCTACTCCCTGAGAGCAGGGGTACTCTCGAGGAGAAAAAAAAATAGAAATGTGCTAAGAATAGCATATATTTCCCCCAAACTTACCAATCATATTAAGCAAAGTTCTCTTCCATGGAGAGAGTAAATCTGGGGAGGAGAGAGTCTGGAGAGAAGGGGTAAAAAGCAATTCCCTCTAATAGTTAATCACCAAACCCTTGGTAATATAAGGGAATGAATAATGAAGATCCAGAACATCTCCTTAGAAATGGTATTTTGTATTAGGTGAGTTTAAAGGCTGATGGGAAGAGAACTTTGCAAGCAGAAGGACATCAGAAACAAAGACTCATTAATTCCTTTTGTGCCTGGCCCATATCCAAACCAACTAATTGTTAAATCATAATTATAATTTATATCAACTAAGTTTTATTTTTTTATAAATGTTTTTTTAAATTTTTTAAAAGATTTTATTTATTTATTTGACAGACAGAGATCACAAGTGGGCAGAGAGGCAGGCAGAGAGATAGGAGGAAGCAGGCTTCCCGCTGAGCAGAGAGCCCAATGCGGGGCTCGATCCCAGGACCCTGAGATCATGACCTGAGCTGAAGGCAGAGGCTTTAATCCATTGAGCCACCTAGGCACCCCTCAACTAAGTTTTAGAGAAAATCGCTGGTCCCTGGATTCCCTCCTTTCCTTAAACTAATGTCATGATAAGATAATTCACTGTCAATTACCAGAAAGAGTGTAAAATGATTAATTTACAAGACAATGAATTTCACACTGACAACATTATACAGTCTTGTTAAATTCACTCTAAACCTCAAGTAACAATCCAGAATTAAGAGCTAATTTTCAGAAACCACTAGAGGAAGAACAAACTACAGTAGTGGAAACTGCTTTGAGCTTTGTTGTTGTGTGTGTTTTTTTTAATGGAGAATGATGGCCACACACATCTAAGAATTCATAAATGATTCTATTCAAAATGATTGAGAGTACACCTAGTTGTCTAGAAACTCACCAGGACAAGTTTTGCAACTGAAGAATACCTGTGTTAAAACAGAGACAGCAGGCCCAAAATGGAGTCACTCATGCTAAACCTACCAAGACTTAATACCCAACCTAATGTGCAGCTTCAGCTTCTCCCAGAAATGTGACGTCTAACCAGCCAATCGAGAATTTCCTGGTTAGTACTAGGATGTAATCTATCAATAGACCCCTTCTATTTCCCCTAGGAGGGTGACCTTGCCTAAAACAATGCATTTTTTGTTACTAATTTCCTTTTATCCATTCCTTCTCTGCCTTTAAAAACCTTTAATTTGGGGGACACCTGGGTGGCTCAGTGGGTTAAAGCCTCTGCCTTCGGCTCTGGTCATGATCCCAGGGTCCTGATCCCGGGCTCTCTGCTCAGCGGGGAGCCTGCTTCCTCCTCTCTCTCTGCCTGCCTCTCTGCCTACTTGTGATCTCTCTCTCTCTCTCTCTCTCTGTGTCAAATAAATAAATAAAATCTTTAAAAAAAACCTTTCATTTTCTGCAGCTCACTTGCTAGATGGGATGATGCCCAATTATTGAGTCATTGCATAAGGCCAATTTGATCTTTAAGAATACTCAGTTGAATTTTTGTTATTTAACACTTGGTAAACTTATTAGGTACTTTTAGCTGGACATGAGCAAAAGCGTGCTTTCCCTGTCTGTCATATAATGTTGGGTCTTATGATGTGGTGCTACCTCAGTGGAGTTTCTGGCTCCATGATCCCATTCAATTCATAGTAATACATTCATTGCAATATTACCATATAGATAAAAGAGGAAGGAATGACAGAATTAGAAATTGGGCTACATTTGATGCTCAATACATTCACTTCCTAATTAGAGATAATATTGCATTGACCAGGGAAAAGGACTTCCATAATGGTGAAGTGAGGTGCTCAGTCAATCCTCTCCATCAAAAGCAATCACATAATTGGGTTAAATTAACAGAAACACCCATATTAGGACTCTGGACACTTGCTGAAGTCAGACATCAAATTGAGAAGAATTTATTCAAGAAAAACCATTGAACCTTAGTAAGAATAGGATGAACCTGTGTCATTTTAGCCTGAAGCTGCTCCCATTTCCTCTCAGCTACTTGAGGCCATGGTACTTGATTTTCATCAGAGCACAGAGAAACCCATACTGGGGGGCATTTTGAAAAACAATAATAATTTTAGTGGCAAAAAATCAGGGAAAGCCAACATCATCCCTAGCCTGAGGTCTCAATACTGGTTCAAACAAGCAATAGGACAGCACAGTGGCAAGAAATGTTTTATAGTGAAATCCAAGGAACAAGAGCTGTAGTAGACCTTGGTAAGCTGTCACTATCCCTGGGGGTCTGGGAAACAATGTGCATGTAAGGCACTGTACTCATACTTAGGAGATAGTGGAGAAAGCCTTACTGAGCTACTCATCCCTGGGTGAATGTGACACTTAGCAAGTACAGAAAGACAACACTGCGACAAAGCTGCAAACTGAATTTTGAATGCTTTCCCTAAGCAACACAGATTCATCAGCGAAGTGGAGAAATCTTACTGCAGCCATGGGTTTAAACACAACCCCTGGGGGCGCCTGGGTGGCTCAGTGGGTTAAAGCCATTGCCTTTGGCTCAGGTCATGATCCTGACATCCTGGGATGGAGCCCGGCATCGGGCTCTCTGCTCCTCCGGGAGCCTGCTTCTCCCCTCTCACCTCTGCCTGCCTCTCTGCCTACTTGTGATCTCTGTCTGTCAAATAAATAAATAAATAAAATCTTTAAAAAAATAAATAAACAACCCCTGACCAATAATTGGCTGACCACTAAGCTGTGCTGTTTTTTGACCCAGGGGTGACTCCTAGTAGGCCAGACTTAAACAAAACAAAACAAAACAAAACAATGTAACAGAGAAATCAACAGCTACCCATTGTGGGGAGGACAGACTCCACAGAATTAGTCCTTGCAAGAGACTAAACAAATATACAACAAAATAGTAACATCCTCCCCTAGTCGGGGTGGGACAAGGAGGAATCAGAATTCAGATTTACTACAATATACTATTAGGAGAATTCTTTTTTTTTTTAACAAAAAAATTATGAGCCATGAAAAGAAACAGGAACATATGATTTTTCTTCCCTTAACCAATTTAAAACACAATTCAAGGGGGATCTGGGGGGCTTAGTCTGTTAAGCATCTGCTTTGGGCTCAAGTCATGATCTCAGGATCCTGGGATGGAGCCCCATGTTGGGCTTCCTGCTCAGTGAACATACAATGTATTATTGGCCCCAGGGGTACAGGTACTAAATTGAATTTAAATAAAAAAAAATTTTAAAAAGAAAATGAAAAAAAAAAGAGTCTCCTTCTCCCTCTGCCCCCTCTCTAAAAAAAAAAGAAAGAAATCAGTAACAGAGAATTTGATAAATTTGAAATATTCAAAAATTAGAAAATGGTCTTCTAAAGAATGCATAGGTTAAAGAAGAAATCACAAGGGAAGTTAGAAAATATTTTCAATGAAATGAAAATAAAAAGTTACCAAAATTAAGGGGAATCCAGAAAACATGATTTCAGCACATTTCACCATAGTCTTCCCCTCTTCTTGCTACTGAATAAAATAAATTAAATGGACAGCAGAATATTCTGAATGGTGGAGAAATGCAGACATACAGACCTTCTAGGAACCTTAGGGTTCAAGGAATAACCCACGGGTGAGTTCCCTAGACCTTTTTTTTTTTCTGGCCTTCTGTATGTCTCAGACTAAGCCCAAGGGAAGATCTAAACCCAGAAACACCAGAAAAGCACACCCAAAACAAAAAGAGAAAAAAAGCTTATGGACATTGTGCATAAATACTAACACGAGTTAGTTATCTACCGGTTCTAACCTATAGGCATCCAGGGAGACTTACTGTGAGAATGGAGACTATTAACAACCCTACAAAGCAACAGTGGTGGGCATATGCAGAGACTATGCCTGAAAATTGAACTTGTCTACCATAATGGGTCTGGCAATACCACTTTATTTTAGCTGACAGAGGTCTAGGGACTCTGTGTGAGAGTAGAGCCTAACTAATATACCACCTCAGCAATGAGGCAGTTCTGCCTTCCTATACTTGAAATTTGATGGATATGATTAGTGAGAGCAGGGTTAGTCTACCATCCAGCCACAGCAGTGATAAAGTGGTTCTGTCTTCTCATTAGCAGATATCTACAGAGGCTCCTTGTATGAAGAGAGTTCTCACTAATATCTCGGCCTGGTATTACAAATGATGAGAGATAAATTTGAACCAAAGTCTCATAATACCCCAAATACAAGAATACTCCAGGATACAAGCAAGAGTCAGTCATCATACCAAGAACCAGGGAATCACAACTGGAATGGAAAACAATGATGAACAGGTGCAAATACCAAAATGATACAAATATTGGAAATTTCTAAAAATGGTTTAAAAAGCATCTATCATAAATATACTTCAATAAACAATTAGGAATACTTCTGAAATAAATGGAGAAAGTGGAAAATCTCTGCAAAGAAATAACAGACATCTTTAAAAATGGAAATTTTACAACTGAAAAATTGGTCAAAGTAAAAAACTCGCCAGAAGGGCTCAATAGGAAGATGGAGATGACATAGGAAATAATCAGTGAAATTGATTAAAAATTATCAGTATGAATCACAGAGAAAATAGGTTGGAAAAAAGACAGGCACTCAGAAATCTGTATAACAATAGTAAAAGATCTAACATCTACATCATTGGAGACTCATGAGGGTGAGAGAAAGAAGTTTTTAAAAAAATATTGGCTGAAAAATTTTCCAAATTGGTGAAAGACACAAACACAGAGATTCAATAAATTAAGTGAATCCCAGACAGGATGAATCCAAAGAAATCCATGTCCAGATACATCATAACAAACTTCTGAAAACTAAGAATTTTGAAAGCAGCCAGAGAGAAATAATGTATCACCAACAATGACAGTAGATGGAAGTCAGACAAAAGTGACACAATATCTTTCAAATGCTGAAATAAAACAACAATCAGGCCAGACATATTTCTTATTAAGGTAGAACTCGCCATTTTAACCATTTGAAAGTATACAATTCAGTGGCTTTTACTACATTCACGATGTTGTGCACCATCACCACTATTCTAATTCCAAAACATTTTCATTGATTCACATGAAACTCTGCAACCATTAAGCAGTCATGCCTCCACAAACACAAACGTGCTTTCTGTCTCTATGGATTTGTGTATTGTGGACATTTTATATAAATGTAATCATACAACGTGTGGCATTTTGTGTCTGGATTCGTTCACTTAGCATAGTGATTTCAAGACTCAGCCATGTCGTAGCAAGTATTGAGAGTTTATTTATTTTTTTAAATTGTGGCAAAATTCACTCCTCTTTAAGGTTGAGTAATATTCCATTTATGGATATACTGCATTTGTTTATCCACCCATCAATTAACGGACACTGTAGTTGTTTCCACTCTTGTAGCTATTGTGAATAGTGTTGCTATGAACATTCAAATACATGATTTTGTTTGGACACTTGTTTTCAGTTCTCTCAGCACCACTTCACATTTCCATCAGCAAGGTACAATTGTTTCCATTTCTTCCCATCTATGCCACAACTTATCAGATAAAAAAAATTTATATAAAAAGATACGTATATATAGCCATCCAGGTAGGTATGAAGCAGTATCTCACCAGAGCTTTTACATTCTGGATTATAACAGATGGTCTAAATTTTTAAGGGAAAAAAGGTATGTACATGGTGGAGTAGTGCTTGTGCATCAGCATGTTTGTGTCTGAACATGAATGTATCTGTTGCAGTGTGTCCTATATGTGTGTACCTATATGTCTTTGTGCGCATGTGCATTGCACATGTGTGTTCAAGTATGTAGATGAATCTGTGTGCAAATGTATGTGGGTGGATATGTACTTCTGTGTGCTGGTGAGATTGTGTCTGTGCATGTGTCTGTGTGTCTGTGTGGTGTGTAGCTTCCTGAAGATATCAGTCTTAGTTGGGAGTTCTACAGTGATTTGGGGAATTGTTGCAAGACTGACTAGATAATGTAATACTTTTGGGACACCTGGGTAGCTTAGTCCCTTAAGCCTCTGACTCCTGATTTCAGCTCAGGCCATGATCTCAGGGTCATGAGATCGAGCCCTGCCTCAGCTCTAAGCTGGGCAGGGAGCCTGCTTCACTCTCCGCCACTCCCCACCCTTCCCCTCTCGCTCCCTTGTATGTGCGCACACACTCTTTCTCTCTCTCTAAAAAAAACCCCACAATACTTTGTAAAAATGTCTGTACTGGGTGAAAATTCAACAGATTTAAAATGTAATTATCTGTTCAGCTACATGTGTGTTGGCACAAACCATAAAATTGTCTCCAAGTGGCCCCTTTATTTACAAATTGAACAGTGGTGTTTGCTTGAGCCATTACCTTCTACATAGTATAGCTCCCAAAGTTTTACAGATTACCCTGATAAAAATACAGGAAACGTTATGGAGAAGTCTATGGAGATTTCTCTAACAATTATGATTCATGTCTTAATCCTTATATTTAGGACTACCTGAGAAGAAGAATGCTTCTGAAATGATTCATTTGTTTTTAGGTCAAGTTGACTGTTAAGAAAAGAAAAATGCAGCACTATTTAGCTTTTTTTTTTTCTTTAAAGCAAAAACCTAGGTTTCCAAGGCCACTCTACCTTGGGTATCTAATAATGATAAACCTTATTTCTGTGGTGCACACAGCATTTATAAGAAATGGCTCTGTTACCCTTTGTGTATTTTAATTTACATTTAATAAGATAATCTCCTTTTTTAGTGTATAATTAATATCTGTGGTTTGCCAAAATGCATAGAGTTACGTGACTACCATGACAATCAAAACACAAGATAGCTTCCTCACTGCTAAATATTAGCTCATCCTACCTTTTTATAGCTAGGCATTCCACTCTCCTAACCACTTACCATTTTGCTTTTTCCAAAATGTCAGAGATGAAATGACATCATGTGTAACCTTTTGAATCTGGTTTCCTTCACTTAGAGAAATGTATTTGAAATACACCCATGTTATTGCATGTATCTCTAGTTTGCTCATTTTTATTGTTGCATAGGATTTCATTTTATGGATGTGCTACTGTTGGTGTATCCATTTGCCCTACTGAAGGACATTTGGGTAGTTTCTAGTTTGGTGCTATTGTGAATAAAGCTGCTATAAACACCCATGTACAGGTTTTGTCTTGGAACATAACTTTTCATTTCTCTAGAGTAAATAGTAAATATTAGGAGTGAAATTATAAGGTCATATGTTAAGAGTATTTATGGTAAATATATAATTTTTAAATAATAGATTTTAGTTTTTAGAGCACTTTAGGTTTACAGAAAAATTGAGCTGAAAGTACAGAGAGTTCCCATATATTCCCATTCCTCTCCCCTTATCAGAGTTTCCCCTAATATTAACACCTTGGAATGATGTAGTACATTTGTTACAATTGGAGAACCAATATTGAGACATTACCATTGATAAAGTCCATAGTTTATATTTGGGTCCACTCTTTCTGTTATATAGTTCTATGGGTTTAAAAAAATGCATCATGGGGCGCTTGGGTGGCTCAGTCATTGGGTGTCTGCCTTCAGCTCGGCTCATGATCCCAGGGTCCTAGGATTGAGCCCCACATCGGGCTCCCTCCTCGGTGGGAAGCCTGCTTCTCCCTCTCCCACTCCTCTGCTGTGTCCCCTCTCTTGCTTTGTCTCTCTCTGTCAAATAAATAAATAAAATCTTTTAAAAAAATGCATCATATTATGTATCCACCATTATAGTATTACATATAATAGTTACACTGCTCTGAATACCCCCTGCGTTCCACCTATTCCTCCCTCCCCCAACCATGACCACTGTCAAAAACTTATTTTCTGGGGCGCCTGGGTGGCTCAGTGGGCTAAAGCCTCTGCTTTCGGCTCAGGTCATGATCCCAGAGTCCTGGGATCGAGCCCCGCATCGGGCTCTCTGCTCAGCGGGAGGCCTGCTTCTTCCTCTCTCTCTGCCTACTTGTAATCTCTGTCTGTCAAATACATAAATAAAAATATTTAAAAAAAAAAAAAAACTTATTTTCTAGGGTGCCTGGGTGGCTCAGGGGGTTAAAGCCTCCTCCTTCAGCTCATGTCATGATCCCAAGGTCCTGGGATCAAGTCCCGCATCAGGCTCTCTGCTCATCAGGGAGCCTGCTTCCCCCTCTCTCTTTGCCTGCCTCTCTGCTTATTTGTGATCTTTCTCTCTGTAAAATAAATAAATAAAATCTTTAAAAAAAAAACTTATTTTCTACTGTCTCTATAGTTTTACTTTTCCAGGATGTCCTAAAGTTGAAATTATACAGTATGTAGCCTTTTCAGACTGGCTTCTTTTATTTATCAACATGCGTGTAAGGCTACTCTGTGTCTTTAGTTCCTAGGTAGATCTTTTCTTTTCATCACTGAGTAATATTCCATTATAGCGATCTACTACAGTTTGTTTATACATTCACTTATTGAAGGATATCTTTGTTACTTCCAAGTCTGGCAATTATGAATAAAGTTATAAACATCTATATGTAGGCTTTTGTGTAAACATAGGTTTCAACTCATTTGGATAAATAGCTAGGAGCACAGTTATTGGATCATATGGTAAGACTGTGTTTACCTTTTTAAGAGACTCCAACTGTCTTCCAAAGTGGCCACAGCATTTTGCATACATGATAGTTCCACTGCCCTAAATATTTCGTGTTCTACTTACTCATCTCTCCTGCAACCCTTGGCAGCCACCGATCTTTTTCCTGTATCCATAGTTTGGTCTTTTCCAGACCAAACATACAGTTGGAATCATACAGTATATAGCCTTTTCAGATCGGCTTCCTTCACTTAGTAATACGAATTTAAAACTGCCCGATATCTTTAGTGGCTTGATAGCTCATTTCCTTTTAGCGCTGAGTAAGATTCATTGGATATACTACAGTTTATTTATCCTTTCATCTATTAAAGAGCATCTTGGTTGCTTCCAAGTTTTGGCAATTGTGAATAAAGCTGTTATAAACATGTGTGGACCTAAGTTTTCATCTCATTTTGGTGAATATTAGGAACATGATTGCTGGATCATATGGTAAGAGTATGTTTAGTTTTATAAGAAACCACCAAGCTATCTTCCAAAGTGGCTGTACAATTTTGTATTTCCACCAGCAACGAATAAGAATTTCTGTTGCTCTACATATTTGCTAGATTTGGTATTGACAGTGTTTAGGATTTTGGCCATTCTAATAATAGGTGTAGGGGGGCAAGTATCTTGTTGTTCAAATTAGCAATTCCCTAATGATACCAAGCATATTCTTGTGTGTATATCTTCTTTGGTGAGGTATACAGACCTTTTGTCCATTTTTTAATCAGGTTGTTTTCTTACTGCAGAGATTTCAGAATCCTTTGTTCATTTTGGATACAGGTCCCTGATTTAATAGATAGGTGTTTTTGCAAAGATTTTTCTGCCAGTCTGTGGCTTCTCTATTCATTCCCTCAATCATGTCTCTTGCAGAGCAGAAGCTTTTAATTTTAATGAAATCCAATTTAACAGTTTTTTTTCTTTCATCAATCATGCTTTTGCTGTTGAATCTAAAAATTCATTGCTAAATCCAAGGTCTTTCTCCTATATTATCTCCTATATTATCTGCCCAGAATTTTAAAGTTTTGAATTTACATATAGGTCAGTTACCCATTTTGACTTAACTTTTGTGGCAGGTGCAAAGGAGAACGTCTAGATTTATTTTTTTTGCATGTGGGTGTCCAGTTGTTTCAGCACCATTTGTTGAAAAGACTATCTTTTCTCCACTGAATTTCCTTTGCTCCCTTGTCAAAGATAAGCAGACTAGATCTACATAGGTCTATTCATGGGTTTTCTTTTCTTTTTCTTGATCTATTTGTCTATTCTTTTACTGATACCATGTTGTCTGGATTACCATGACTTCATGGTAAGTTTTTTCTTCCCAGCTTTATTGAGTTGTAATGGACATGCAATTTTAAAGTGTATAATGTATTGGGGCCCCTGGGTCGCTAGTCAGTTAAGTGAATGACTTTTAATCTCAGCTCGGATCTTGATCTCAAGGTCATTGAGCTCAAGCCCTGCATTGGGCTCCATGCTGCGCATGGATTAAAAAAAATAAAGTGTATAATGTATTGATTTGATGTATTTATATATTCTGAAATTATTACTACCATAGCATTAGCTAATACCTTCGTCATGTCACATAATTATCATTTCTTTCTTTTGTTTAATATCTACTCTGATAACAACTTTCAAGTATACAATATGGTATTATTAGCTATAATCACCATGCTGTACATTAGATTCCCCAGAACATACTCATTTTATAACTGGAAGTTTGTACTCTTTGACTAATATCTCTTCATTTCCCTACTTTCTCAGCCCCTGGTAATGACCATTCTACTGTTTCTATGAGTTCAGTTCTTTTAGATTCAATATATAAGTGATGTCATACACTATTGTCTTTCTCTTAGCAGAATGTCCTCCAGGTTCATCCACGTTGTTGCAATGGCTAGATTTCCTTCTTTTTCATGACTAATGATATTTCACTGATCATGGTGAATGATCTTTTTAATTATTGAATTTGGAGGATATTTGCACGTATGTTCATCAAAAACATTGGCCTGTAGTCTTCTTCTTTTTTTTTTTTTTTGGTAGTGTCTTTGATTTTGGTATTAGGTCCATTTTCATTCAAAAAGATTATTGATAGGTATGTGTTTATTGCCATCTTGGTTGTTTTTGTGGTTCTCTGTTCCTTCTCTTGCTCTCTTCCTTTGTGGTTTGGTGGCTTTCTTTAGTGTTATGCTTGGATCCTTTTCTCTTTACTTTTTAATGTATCTTTTATAGATTTTTGATTGTGGTTACTATTGGGTTCATCTATGACACCCTAGGTGTATTGTAGTCTATGTTAAGTTCATAGTTGCTAAAGTTCAAACACATTCCAAAAGCACTAAATTTTTATTCCCCCTTCCAATCTTTATGTACATGATGTCATATCTAACATCTTTTATTTTGTGTATCCCTTGATTACATTTGTATATTTAATTGACTTTACAACTTTTGTGTTTTAACCTCCTTACTGGCTTTATAAGTGATTAATCTGTTCTCTTTATTATGTTTGCTTTTATCTGTGAAATTTTTTTTCCTTTCATTCTATTGTTACTTCTGGTTATGGCCTTTTCTCTCCACTTAAGAAAGTCCCTTTAACATTCCTTCTAAGTCTGGTTTGATGGTGATAAACTTCTTGACCTTTGGGGCATCCCCCAAGGCATTTTTCAAACTGCTGTTTCTGTGCTGTGTTTTGGGCCTAGTTATTTAGTATTTTGGCTCTCTAAGGGCAGGGACTTGGTTTCTTATCACCCTCCAGCTCTTCCAAAGTTAAGCCCACTCATTTTTAAAGCCCCTGCAGTCAAGACCCACTAATCTGGGACACCTGGGTGGCTCAGTTGGTTAAGTGTCTGCCTTCGGCTCAGGTCATGATCCCAGGATCCTGGGATTGAGCCCCACATTGGGCTCCCTGCTCAGCAAAGAGCCTACTTCTCCCTCTCCCTGCCACTCTGCCTACTTGTGCTCTCTCTCTCTCTCTGTGAATCTGTGAAATAAATAAATAAAATATTTTTTTAAAAAAAAGACCCACTAATTTTTTTAAAGATTTTTATTTATTTATTTATTTGACAGACAGAGATCACAAGTAGGCAGAGAGGCAGGCAGAGAGAGAGAGAGAGAGAGAGAGAGAGAGAGGAGGAAGCAGGCTCCCTGCTGAGCAGAGAACCGGATGTGGAGCTTGATCCCAGGACTTTGGGATCATGACCTGAGCTGAAGGCAGAGGCTTTAACCCACTGAGCCACCCAGGTGCCCCAAGACCCACTAAGTTTTAAAAGGTTCTGGAATTAAGCTCCACTGGCTTTCAAAGACAGAAATTATGGGGTCTTATCTTCCCAGTGTGGGTCACCAGTGCTACAGATGCCAAGAGTGGGGTCCAATCCTCTAGCTTCTCTGTGTTTGTGATGTCTCTCCTGTTTGTGATTAGTTGCACCAGGTTTCTTTCCCAACAGTGTCTCTACCACTCCTGACTTTTTCGATATGGTCTCTACTCTGTGACTCTCTGTGGAAGATCTGTGTGGCCAGTCTTCAAGCTGTTTTTTGAATTAGTATACAGATGTGGTTGTTAACTTTGTGTGTCAATGGGATGAGGTGAGTTCAGGATCTTCTTACCCTGCTGTCTTCCTGGGTGCTCTTTTTTTTTGTTTTCTCTCTGTTGAACTTCTCATTTTGTTGTATTGTTATTGTTTTCCTAGTATTGTTTGTGAAATTGTTTATATTGTCTTGTGGTTCTCTTGAACATTTTTAGAACAATAATTTCGAATTCTTTGTCAGACAATTTCTGGATCTCCATTTCTTTGGAACCAGTTACTGGAGGTTTCATGCATTCTTTTTTTTTTTTTTACATTTGTATTTAAATTCCAGTTAGTTAACATACCGTGTAATATTAGTTTCAGGGGTACAACATAGTGATTCAACACTTTCATAAAACACCCAGTGCTCAGCACAAGTGCACTCTTTAATTCCCATCACTTATTTAACCCATTCCTTCCCACCTCCTTTCTGGTAACCATCAGTTTGTTCTCCATAGTTAAGAATCTGTTGCTTGTTTTCTCTCTCTCTTTCTCTTTCCCCCTGCCTTCACTTGTTTGTTTTATTTCTTAAATTCCACACAAGTGAAATCATATGGTATTTGTCTTTCTCTGACTTATTTCATTTAACATTATACTCTCTAGCTCCATCCATGTTGTTGCAAATGGTAAGGTTTCATTCTTTTTCATGGCTGAATAATATTCCAGCAGTGGCTGGTTGCAAACACACACACAGTCGTGGGGGTCAGGACAGGTGGCAAAGCCAAGGCCAACTATGGGCTCATTGGCAGCTAAGAGGGCTCTGTCTGTTGGTATGCTTTCCTGGGGCTGGTTACCAACTCTCCCTGGGCATGTGCACCACAGTTGATGCTGGTGATGGGATTCAGGCTGGGAGCATGAAGGTGTATAGATGAAGGGGCTAGCTATAGGGAGCTGTGGTGGTGCAGTCCAGTGACAGCAGAAAGGGCCTGATCTGGGCCTGTATGGGCCCTGAGCGTTGGTATGCTCTCCTGCGGCTGCTTGCTCTCTCTGTGGGCATAGGCACTGTGGTGGAGGCCAATGATGACACTCAGAGGGCAGTGTGCATGTGCACAGCTGGAGTTGCTAACTCCAATTGTGCACACAACTTTGGAGGTCAGCTGGGGAATCTAGGCTGGCATCTTGCACACATGCAGTCACAGAGACCTGAGCTGCCTGCCAGTGTGTATCTCAGGTCCCAGTAGGGACAGGAAAGGACTCAGGCAGCTGGTGTCTTACATTCATGAAGCCACAGAGGCCTGGGGTGGCTGCTGATGAGACTCCTGTGCTCCAGCAGGGGCCAGGGGGAGGGAGTCAGACAGCTGGTGCCCACAAACACAAATTTCTATGGGGTAAAAGCTGGTGAAATCTACAGGGGTCTGCAGCAGCTGTGTTGGCTGTTGGTTTCTTCTTCAATGGTGAAATCCGCTAAGTGTCTCTGCAGAGCAGGTCTTTGTGAACCACAATCCCTCCTGCCACCCATCTGCTATTAATAGCCCAGTTTTTCTTTCTTGTTCTTAGTTGTCTCTGTACCTTTCATCTTTGCTGGTCTGGGTGGGGTGAAACTGAAGTGGGACCTCTGTACAATGCTCCAAAAAGGGGAGTGGGGAACTGGTCAACTACCCTGTTCTTCCTTTCCTGGTGAGGAAATTTTAGCTGGGCATTTTCCACTTGACATTGGACAATGCTACCTCGGAGGATGAAATGATGCAGGCAAAAAGAGGCAGACTTCCTTCTCTTCTTGTGAGATTATTCTAGTTTTTTTTTTCTTTTCCGCTATGTTGCTAAACTTTCTCAAGTGAACTCTAGAGCTCTCTCAGAGCTGTTTTTGTTCATGGATAGCTGTTGAATTGTTAATCTTTGTGGGGAGGATGGAGAGGCTGGGGTCATCCACTTCACCATTTTGATCCCCTATCATAAGTACTGTCAAGTAATGTCAGTTCTCTGAATTGATTCTTTCTTCAACATTGCATTGGCTATTCTGAGTCATCTGCTTTTTTCATATGAACTTTGGAACCAGTTTGTCAATATTGACCAAGTAACTTGCTGGGATTGCACTGAAGATTAAGTAGGGAAGAACTGACATCTTAACAATATTCATTCTTCCTATTCCTGGCAATGGAATAGATCTCCAGTTTTTAGATATTCTTTGATTTCTTTCATTAGAGTTTTGTAGTTTTCCTCATATAGATCTTATATATTTTTTTAGACTTATGCCTATTTCTTTTCTTCTTTGATGCTATAGATGTGAATGGCATTGTGTTTTTAATTTCAAACTCCAATTGCTTATTCCTGGCATACAGGAAAGCAGTTGAAATTGTATAATTAACATTTTATCCAAAAACCATGCTATATTTGCCTATCGTTCCAGGAATTTTTGTTGATTATTTGGGATTTTCTACACTGACAATCATGTCATCTGTGAACAAAGACAGTTTTATTTCTTCAATCCTAATCTGTATACATTCTATTTCAGTTTCTCATCTTACTAAATGAGCTAGAATTTCCAGTACAATGTTGAATAAGAATGGTGAAAGAGGACATTTTTGTCTTGGTCTTGGTATTGAGAGTAAGGGTCTAGTTTCTCATTATTAAGTATTAGAGGAAGTTTTCCTCTATTTCTAGTTTTCTGAGAGTTTTTATCATGAATGCATGTTGTCAAATAATATTTCCTCATTTATTGGTATAATAATACGATTATTTTTAGACTATTTATATTATGGATTATGTGAATAAATTATTAAATGTTGAACCAGCTTTGTATACCTGGAAGAAATACCAGTTAGTTGCACTGTGTATTTCTCTTTATGCATTTCTAGATTCAACTTGCTAGTATTTTGCTGGGAATTCTTACATCTATGTTCATGAGAGATACTTGTCTGTTGCTTTCCTTTATTATAATGTTTTTTGTCTGGTTTTGGTATCGGGGTAATTCTGGTCTCATAGAATGAATCGGGAAGTTTTCCTCCTGCTTTTTCATATCATTTCCTTTTTATATGTTTGGTACAATTCACTAGTGAAACCATTTCAGTCTGGTACTTTCTCTTTGGACAATTACTAATTCTTGATTCAGTTTTTTTTAAATCAATAAGTGTCTACTCAGATGACTGTTTTTCCTTCATTTATTTAAGAAAATCATAATTTCTCTTGGGACTTCTTTAGCTTATTTATTATTTAGAAGTTTGTTGTTTAATTTCCAAATATTCTTGAATTTTCTATCTACACTTTTGTTATTGACATATATGTTAATTCCACTGAGGTCTGAGAGCATATTCAATATGTCTATCCTTTTAAATTTGTTAAGATCTATTTTATGGTCCAGAATGTGGTCTAATCTTGGTGAATATTCCATGTGAGCTTGAGAAGAATGTGAATTCCCTTGTTCTTGGATGAAGTATTCTATAAATGTCAATTAGGTGCAGTTGGTTGATGATGCTGTTCTGTTCCACTCTCTCATTACTGATTTTCTGCTTGCTGGATCTGTCAATTACTGATTGAGGGATGTTGACATCTTCAAGTATAATATTGTATTCATATATTTCCCCTTGCAGCTTTATTAGATTTGCCTCACATATTTTGATGCTCTGTTGTTAGGTGGATACACATTAAGGTTTGTTATGTATTCTTGGTGAATTAATTCTTTCATCATTATGTAATACTTTCTTTATCTCTGATAATTTTCCTTTCTTTGAATTCTGCTTCATCTGAAATTAATATGGCTACTCTAGCTCTTTTGATTAACATCTTTGTTTATCTGTCTCCCACTGCTTTCTTTTTTTGGATTAAACAACAGAAATTTATTGTCTCACAACCCTGCCCTTTTTAGCTATTTCTGTCTTTATACTTTAGTAGGTTTCCTATAGACAATGTATAGTTGGGTCTTCCTTTTTTATCCATTCACATGGTGTCCCTTTTTTTAATTGGTATATTTTGATCATTCACATTTAAAAGATTATTTATATACAGTTGGATTGATATCTACCATATTTGTGTTTGTTTTCTAGTCAGTGCTCCTGCTCTGTTTTTTTTCCTTCCCCTCTTTTCTTGACTTCTCCAGTATCAATTGAACGTTGTATATGATTGTTTTCTCTCTTAGAATTGTATTTTCATTTTAACCTTGAATTTAACACCACAGATTATAAAAAAAGAAGGTAAGTGTAGCTTTTTCTGAACACTCACAACATGCTAGGTACCATGGAGAAGATCACAAGTGCACTAGTAGATAATTCAAGGACACTTCCTTTGAGGACACAAGCCTAGCAAACAAATTCACATTTCGTTGTTCTTCCTGGGTGGAAAACACATTTCATATTTTACTCCTAAGCTTGATTTCCAGGCCTATTTGCCTCTTATTCCATCTTTACTTCTTCCAGGGAAATTATTACCATTTGTGTTCAGGAAAAGGAGAACTTAGTCTTAACCAATATCCAGGTTGAGGTGGTAAAAATATATCTAAGCAGAGACATCAGATGACAAAAAGTAAGGGTGAATGAATATTCAGGGAAGAAGGTGATAGATCATATTCAAGTTAATCAATATTGCTCTCATCTGGTGAATGTATTGAGAATTTTCAATCATGTTCTTCTGGGTATCCCTAAAACAAGGGTCAAAAAGATAAAGAGGATTCCCCAAGAATATGCTGTAGCCGTAATCAGGCATAATGCAGAGATTACAGACAATCTTTACAGATAGGTTATCTCCTAAGGTGAAAATACATTAAAATGGTCACAGTGTTCCTATTTGGAGTCAGATGTTGCCTTAATCAGTATGGAAAACAAATCCAAAAACATATTGAAATTTGACTCCAAAATCTTGCTAGAAAACCTGCAGGCTTTGACCACTGCAGAGATAGGTATAGGTTTTGGCAAAGAAGAGAGGTCCATATATTCATTCACACATGGTATATGAAATAGTCACAGAGTCACTAATAAAGGTTTAAGAGAAGGCTCCTAGAACACCTTCATTTTCAATACAGGAGTTACAAAAGGAGATTCTTTTTTTTTTAGATTTTATTTATTTATTTGTCAGAGAGAGAGCGGGAGTGAGCACAGGCAGACAGAGTGGCAGGCAGAGGCAGAGGGAGAAGCAGGCTCCCCGCCGAGCAAGGAGCCCGATGTGGGACTCCATCCCAGGGTCCTGGGATGGAGTCCCAC